>BQNB010042602.1:0-26915 GCA_026074375.1 Tanacetum coccineum
ATATAATCCACTATTTATTTTTAGTCTCGTACGCGTTTGATTTTAATTTTAATCGTTAAGTTAAATCGTGTAAACTAAAAATTATCATTCAATGTAAACGGGTATCAAACAACTAAATGTTTATGTCAAGCAAGTCTTAGATAATTATTTAGAGGATAATTATTAACTTTGCACATTTTATTTTTATTGGTTACGTAAAGTGTTTACGTTTCGCGATAAAATACGTTTACGCATTCTCGGAACCACCAAAACTTTTTTACGCTTCAACAAATACTCATTATTGTACCCAATGCTTAAATTTTCATAAAACTTCACCCACATTTACCATATAGGCTGAATTTTACACAAAGAAACCAAACCAAGACTTACACTTTACAAGTTATACTTCTACATTTAACCTTTACACATTTAAATTCCAAGTAATGCTAGATTTTTAACACAAAATATATAAAATCAACTAGTCCCTCCCCCCTATTTTTTGGATACAAAAGTAGTCCTAAGGGGACAATGAGCACACCATTTACCAACTAGAACTTGTACATCTTAGAACTCATAATAACATAGTACCATGACTAGTTAACTTGACCATTTTCTTCCTTATTTCCCTCCCCATGTTTTCTTAATACTTGAACTCTCCTAACAGTAACATTGCTAGAACATGTAGTATATAAATGAGGGCATACTAGTAGATAGCACACACTTCATTTCCTTAAGCAAAGTTTCACACAATCCCTTTTGTTTCTCTCCCTCTAGGCCACGACCAAACTCAAACACCCTTATATAATTCATACAATTTTATCTACCACATATCTAAGTATTTTAACATCATATCTAAGGTATCCTAAGGTGTATTGAAGGTTTGAATTAAGATTTACAAGGGTTAATTAAGAAAGGTTCAAGATTAGGGTTTCATTGGAATTTAGGGTTTCTTGGTATTGGAAGCTTGGGTTTGATATATAAAATAGGGTTTAGATCTTGTTGTTCATCATCCTACATCATATTAAGGTCATCTAAAACTCTTAAACTCTTTACATTTGAGATTTTATGTGTATATAATGTTTATATAGTGAATCGCCATCTAGGAAACATATTAACATGTAAAATGGATTTTTACTTTTGATCATGGTTTGATATACTTTGTCATATATTATGTTGATGCTTAGAACATGTTATAATGGAAGTACAAGCTTTATACAAGTATGGTTTAGTTTATAAAGTATATATAAACTAGTTACTTAAAAAGTCTATTTATTAAGTTCATAAGTAAAATTGATGTAAGAAATTATTATCTTGGAGAATACTTGAACAAATGATAGACTAAAGGACCTAACATATATGAGACTTGTGATATAAAACATGGTAGAGGACTTGTAATAATAAGTTGATGCCAAATGGTTTATAAAAGTGGGTTTAAACACATTTTAGGCAAATAATCCAAACATTCTGTTTTAAATTCGAATATAAAGTATTTATTTTATATATTTTTAAAAATACTACATGTTACAAGGATCGTAGGCATATAAAGAACTCGAAAATCTAAGCTATAACGAAGAAAATACGTCATTTGCAAGTTTACGGTAATAAAAGCTTTTATAAAAACAATTTTATAAAAACTTATTATTTTCCAATTCTGATAAAAATATATAATTATTTTTCATAGAAAATACATATTTTTAGGATTCCAAAACATTAAGAATCATAATTATTTGATCAATAACAAAGGAGTTATGGATTTTTTATGTTTACGATAATAAATACTTTTATAAAAGCAAATTACTGTTCACATCAGATACTTTTTGGAAAATATTGTAATTAGATAGAACTTTCAATTACGAAGACGTGCTCGAAAGAATCACTAAAATCGGAGTTAAAACAAATAAGATATGACATTTACGAGTTTACGATAATTAAATTTATAAAAATAAATTTATAATAGTGAATGAACAGTAAAATTTACTGTTCATCAAAGGACCTAAAAATATGAAAATGTAATATTTTGATACATCGTCTTAATACGAAAGTGTGGACATAAAGAATGTACCAAACGGGCTTAAAACGAGAAAGTTACGTCATTTTTACTAAAAAAATATTTATAAACGTTTTAACTTTATAAATATGATTTCACAAATACAATTAGATGGTGATGTAGCTATATAGAATTAGATATGATCTTAGTTAATCAAATTGCTTAGTACCCATACGACCTATAATTAATTAGGTTCCATTCGGACGTTTTCATGACGCATTTTCCGTTTGTGATTTACATTGTCGATTCACTCACTCAAGGTGAGTTCATAGCCCCACGTTTTACATTTATAATGATTTACAAGTTTTGGGGTGAGAAACATGCATGATTTTACAATTTGACACAAGTGGACATTTTTACATTATGATTACGTGTTTGCCTAAGTACCGATAACCCTTTGAGCCCACAATCATGAACTGTCAATTGCTATTGTAATGGGCGCGAATGTTATGAATAGATCTATTTGGGATTGACATCCCCGTTTGGGTGATTATTTATCACTGGACAAACGAACGTATACCATGTCGGATTTGGGATGTTGCGGGTTAGAACATCATCATGGGCAATGTTGGCAATTTATATTGCAATTCATTTATGTCGAGCTTAGGGAAACGTAATTAGATTTTTGTGATGTTTGCATCTGTTGCATTATCATACACTTGGAAAATCTTGTGGTCCTACATTATACATTTCACAAACCTATGAATTCACCAACATTATTGTTGACGTTTTAATGCATGTTTTCTCAGGAGATCAATGAGATACAAGACAAGGGATACATTGGTGGTCGTTATTTTGGAAGACATATGCATTAAAGATTTGGTTGCATTACATTTTGGGGATATATTTGTTATGGACTAAAATCTTTGTGTTTTGAACAATGAACAAGTGAAGCTTCCGGCTTATGTAACAAACAATTTGCTAAATCCAATGTATCAGTTTTAAACGACTCTTTTAATGGTCGTTCTTATATATATATATCTTGTGCTGTTGATCTATGAAGTAACACTGATCTATGAAGTAACACTCTCAGACCCATATTCCGCTGCGACCAATTTGGGGTGTTACAGACTCAGTCGACCGACCCATTTAGATACTTTCACATTATATGTACTTTAAACTCGCACGTGGTTATGAAAAAGATTTGGAAATATAGAGAATTTTTTAGTATGACTACGAAGTATGGACCTATATGGGTTTAGAATATTTTTTACAACAGTAAACTATCTCACAATATTAAAAAAAATATATCTCACATGTCATAAGCAAGACTTGATTCGATAACCATTTGTTTTTCAGTTAGAAGCTTCACACACAACAACATGTATCATTGGGACACAAGCTCTTTGGTTATGGGTTTAAAAATCCTTGAATATTTAGGGTGTGTTTGTTTTTGCTAAAAATATCTGAACCACGTCGCGGTCAGACGTTTTGCTTGTTTGTTTTTTTCTTGTGAGTAAGAGACAGTCAGATGTGAATCATCTTACCGGGTAAGAACCAGAGGTTTCGTCTTACTACCTCTGAACCTTACAAACTTTCACCAACCTCCAAACTTTGAATAGAAATTTTGTTATGATGTAAAAGACTCGAAAACTAGATCTGGGAATTTTGGAAGAAGAATATACATATTTGAGGAAGAAGAAAATACATTAAAAAAAGTGAAAAAAAAAGTACAAAACTAGAATATTTAATACACCTACTATAGCACATGAGAGAGAGGAAAAAACAAAAGTCTTGCCTAAAACTTGGTTCTAGTCAAATTCGTATTTAAGTCAGACATTTGTATCTTTAATTATTTTAAAATATGAAAATTCTATGTTTCTTTTAATAAAATCTTAACACTTTGCAATTATTTTACAATATACTATAACACAAACATTTGACCACTGTTCATCAACAGTGGCCAAATGTTTGACTTGGGCCTTGGGCTCATTTGGCCCGGCCCAAGTGTTTTTTTTTTTTTTTTTGCATTGGCCCCTGCCCAAGGATCCTTTTTTTTTTTTAGTTTAGTCCAACATCCACCACGTTTTTTTGGCCTCATTTTGGTCCTGGGGCCTCAAGAGTTTTTATTTTTTTTAGAAGTTTAGTCCAACATCTAGCCCAACATTTTTTCCTCCTGTTTCCGCATGGTTACTTTATCATCGGCCCCAAAAAAAAAATCTTTATAATCCCTCCCACCCCCACTTCTTTCGCTAAAAATAAGAAGGAAAAAAAAATGTACGAGACGTGCTTTTATTTTTAACTATTTACAACTTTCTAGCGGCTTGGGTCAAAAAAATAATGTTATGAGACCGAAAAAATAAATCCGCACAAAATACAATAAGAAAGAAAAAATGCGCCGAACTATTAAAAATGAGACCGAAAAAATAAACCCAAACAAAAAAAAAAGCCCCGCAACAACGCGCGAAAAATTAACGCCCGCAGCAACGCGCGGGTAATTTCTGCTTGTTCTATATACTATGGAGCATCAAGCTTTGCACTGTAGCTGCTACAGTGCGGCCCAATAACTAGCCCAAAAAACTGGCCCAAAATCTGCCTCCCAAAGTAAAAAAAAGAATTATAAAACGGCCCCTCAACTTTTAACTGTTTACGACTTTTTTACATAATTTTTTTTAAAAAAAAGGGCCCTTCAAGTTTTTATTATTCATGACTTTTTTACATAAAAATTTTAAATAAAAATTATGCGGACAGAAATGCCTCTCGACCACGAATAAAATGAGCAAAATATGTAGCAAACATATGGCGCACTTTCAATGAAAAATACAATCCTTTAAATTATGACCAAAACGAGTCCAATATTAATACGCTTTAAACGTGTGTACGATCTTATAAAAAATATTAAAGTTCAATACACATTCTTATAAAAAAAATATGGTAGACTTTCTTTAAAGTTTCATAAACCATGCTGCCCCGCCGCAACACGCGGGTTAAATTCCAACTCGTTTAATACAATCATGGTATGCAGTATGAGATTTTTTATTTTGTGCCACATAAGATTGAACTACCAAAGTATTCTTTTCTAGTTAAAAATAGCTACTAGTTTTTAGTTTGTTAATTACATGGTTTAAAATATATGTTTAAAACTTTATTTTGAATTGTTTCAAAATAAATGTTTATTTTTTATCTCAATCAACAAAGAAAATTGTTTTGATCCATAGGATGTTAGGCAAAAAACTAGTTTGGGTTAACTTGTTGGAGCGTTCTCGTATTGCGTCTTTTTTATATCTCGAAAAAAAAAATTGAATCCGCTAAGATCTTCTTCTAGCTTCGCCACTAATTGTATTGCGATGGTTTAATATAAATATATACATATAAATATTACAAAAACGAACAATCAAAATCATTCAGATAATTATAAAAAACAAACAACATTATTTCATTCAGATTCAGACTTTATAGCCGCCTCTTACCAGTAAAATGTGGTAGTCAGATTCAGACACAAAATATCTTAATGAAACAAACACACCCTTAGTCGATAAGTATCTAAACATGATGCTTGAAATATTAGTATTGTTGTATTTATGTAAGATCACATTATAACAAAATATATGCATTACTAGCTAGATGAAATTAAGATATTCCAAAGGATATCCTCGTTATGAACTTTCAGTTGCAATAAAAATATGTTCATTTCATATATGGTTGTGATAAGTGTATGACTTTTCTAGTAAGATTTATGTTGGTTGTTGACTGTTAAGTGAGATCGTACATGTATTTATTTTTGCACGTTGTATTTGAATCAGAAAACTGAGATATATTGTTACAGTTTATTGATAAAAAGAAAAATACACTTTTAAAGTTTCTTAATAAAAAGAAAAAACACATTTTTACAGTTTCTTAATTAAAAGAAAAAACGTTGCATTTGAATTACAAGAAGTGAGATATATTTGTACAATTTTTTAATTAAAAGAAAATTACATTTTTACATTTTAAAGAAAAAAATAAGAGTTCCTACGAGTTTCCGAATATTCAACAAGAACAAATTGCCGAGGATTGAAAACCTAATACTATGAGGTGAGTTATTTTGTATACTAGTTTTTCTTTACATACTAGGGACAAATATAGACCATCCATTTTATTAGATTAAAAAGATAATATTTAAGATTAAAAAAAACATGGATAAACCAAAAGTGTAAATTTACTAAAACTCACACTAACCACTCTCTTATTATTTGTAGAGTTGGCAAATCATGCCCAAGCAATTAATTAACCTTTTTGACATTTTGTATATTTTTTACGTTTTTACGTTTTTTTTACGTTTTTGTACGTTTTTTACTTTTTTTTACGTTCTTGTACGTTTTTTACGTTTTTGTATGTTTTCATACGTTTTCGTCCGCTTTCACATGTTTTCGTACGCTTTCGCGTGTTTTCGTCTGTTTTTGCACGTTTTCACGCGTTTTCGTTCTTTTTTAGATGTTCTCGGACATTTTCTTATGTTCTCGCACGATTTCTTACGTTTTCGCACGATTTCGTCCGTTTTCGCACGTTTTCATACGTTTTCGTCTATTTTCATACTTTTTCTTCTGTTTTCGTTCACTTTCGCATGTTTCCTTTCATTTTTACACGTTTTCGTCCGTTTTTGACATTTTATTACGCTTTCGTCCGCATTGCGCGTTTTAGTCGACTTTCGCGCGTTTTCGTCTGTTTTCGCACGTTTTCGTCCATTTTTTGACATTTTCTTACGTTTTCATACGTTTTAGCACGTTTTCGTCCGCATTCGCGCGTTTTCGTCCGCTTTCGCGCGTTTTCTTAAGCCTTCACGCATTTTCGCCTGCTTTCGCGCATTTTAGCCAGCTTTCGCGCGTTTTCATCCATATTCAGAAGTATTTGGCCGTTTTGAGACGTTTTTTGCAGTTATCAATCGGTTGCTTCTGTTTTCATACGTTATCTATCAATGATATTATACCAAAAACCCTAAACCCCTAACCACTAAAACATATACCAAAAACTCTAAAACACTAACCACTAACCACTAGATATAATATCACAAGTGATGTATTCATAAACTTTAAAATCTATACTAAAAACCATAAACCCCAAACCAGTAAACCCTATACAAAAAACCCTAAACCCTTAACCACTACATATAATATCACAAGTGATGTATACATAAACTTTCAAACCTATACAAAAAACCCAAAACCCCTAACCGCTAAACCCTATACCAAAAACCTTAAAAACTAACCACTAAACGCTATACCAAAACCCTAAACCACTAACCGCTAAACCCGATACCAAAAACCCCAAACCCCCTCCCTAACCACTAAACGCTATATGAAAAACCCTAAACCCCTAACCACTATACCCTATACCAAAAACCCTAAACCCCTAATCACTAAACCCTATACCAAAACCCTAAACCCTAAACCCCTAACCATTAGGTATAATATCACAAGTGAAATATATACATAAAATTCAAAATATATACCAAAAACCCTAAACCCCTAACCACTAAACTCTATACCAAAAACTCTAAACCCCTAACCAGTAGGTATAATATCACAAGTGATATATACATAAACTTTAAAATATATACCAAAAACCTTAAACCCTTAACCATAAACCTAAAACTCTAAACCTTAAACCCCGAACCACTAGGTATAATATTACAAGTGATGTAAACATAAAATTTAAAACCTATACCAAAAACCCTAAACCCATAACCTCTAAAGCTCATACATAAAAACCCTAAATCCCTAACCACTAGGTATAATATCACAAATGATGTATACATAAACCACTAAACCCTACCAAAAACTCTAAACACCTAACCACTAAACCCTAAACCACTAACCGCTAAACCCTATACCAAAAACCCTAAACCCCTAACCACTAAACTCTATACCAACAACCCTAAACCCCTAACCACTAGATATAATATCACAAGTGATATATACATAAATTCTAAAATCTATACCGAAAACCCTAAACCCCTAACCACTAAACCCTATACCAAAAACCCTAAACCCCTAACCACTAGGTATAATATCATAAGTGATGTATAAATAAAATTTAAAACCTATACCAAAAACCCTAAACCCCTAACCACTAAACTCTATACCAAAAACTCTAAACCTCTAACCACTAAACTCTATACCAAAAACCCCAAACCCGTAACCATTAAACCCTAAACACCTAACCATTAAACCCTATACCAAAATCCTAAACACCTAATCGCTAAACCTTATACCATAAACCCTAAACCTCCTCCATAACCACTAAAACCTATACCAAAAATCCTAAAACCCTACCACTAAACCCTATACCAAAAACCCTAAACTCCTAACCACTAGGTATAATATCACAAATGAAATATACATAAAACTTTAAAATCTATACCAAAAACTCTAAACCCCTAACCATTAAACCCTAAACCCCTAACCACTAGGTATAATATCACAAGTGATATATACATTAACTTTAAAATATATACCAAAAATCCTAAACCGCTAACCATTAAACCCTATACCCAAAACCCTAAATACCTAACCACTAGGTATAATATCACAAGTGATATATACATAAACTCTAAATTTTTTACCAAAAACCCTATACTAAAAATCCTAAACCTCTAACCATTAGGTATAATATCACAAGTGATATATACTAAACCTTATACCAAAAATTTAAACCCATAACAACTAAACCCTATACCAAAAAACCTAAACACCTAACCACTAAACCCTATACAAAAACCCTAAACCCCTAACCATTAAACCCTATGCCAATAACCTTAAACCCCCTCCCTAACCACTACTCGCTGTACCAAAAACTCTAAACCCCTAACCACTAAACGCTATACCAAAAATCTTAAACCCCTAACCACTAGGTATAATATCACAAGTGATATATACATAAATTTTAAAATATATACCAAAAATCCTAAACCCCTAACCACTACCCTATACTAAAAACCTAAACCTCAAACCACTATGTGTAATATAACAAGTGATATATATACATAAACTTTAAAATCTATACCCTAAACCCTAAACCCTTAACCACTAAACCCTATACCAAAACCCCAAAATCCTAAAACCCTTAACCACTAAACCCTATACCAATACCTTTATAAAGTAAGATTCACCCGTGCCTTAACATTTATTACCCCTGACATTGTAGTATCACCAGTGATAAATAAATAAATAATAATATCTCATGTGATAAAGTAATATAATGTGACATTAGTCATGGTATTCCACATATAATTAATATCACATGTGATAAAGCAATATAAACTGTGGTTATTTTTGAAATTCTTAACATGTAATCAATGTTATGTATCACTTGTGATATTATATTGTTAGTAGGATTAAAAGGGTTAAAACATAGTTTTGTGAGAAAATAGTGTTTTAATTTAATTTTCACAAATTATGTTTGATATATGGTTAGAATGGTAAAAATGTTTATTTTTTAATGTCAACATGATGAACCATTTAATGTTTTACATAAATACTTACGCTCATTTCATGACATCGTGTTGAGTGTTCGAACGTACAAATATGTTATATCACATGTGATACTTCAACTAGGTTTGATGATAAAAAATAAAATTCTTCGATATTTACCAACTTCTATAAATAAACTGTTTTGATTTTAAGGTCCAAAAATCATGTATGATAAATGGTTGGAAGGCTAAGGATATATATTTTTCAATGCAAAAAACGATGAGTCAGTTGAAGTTCCACACAAATATTTATACCCGTTTTACGAAAGCATGTGAAGTGTTCTAACTTACAGATTAGTGTAATATCACACGTGATATATCAAACAAAATACTACACCGAGAAAAAACAAAAAAATACAAAAAAAAAGTTTGTCAAAAGTATATGAAAGTGTCCCTCTATTGAAAAATAATTTAATGCTCGTCACGATGGTGTAATTTATGTATCTTAACGTTTTGCGGTTTTTGCGATATGTAATTTTTAAAAATAAAGGTGAAAGTGTGTTTTAATTAAAAAAACACAAAAGTAAGAAGGGGTGGTGGATGTTTTTTAAGGTTTAATCTTATCCATTAAATAAAATTAAATTTTAGATTAATCTCCATCATTAGATCAAACTCAAATAAATGGTGGAGATTTGTCCCTGGTATGTGAGGAGAAACTGATATGCAAATGAACTTTTCTCATATATTAATATATAAAAAATGGTATTTCTAATTTACGTCACCATGACACATGTTTTAAAATATTAGATGAACTAAATTATTTCTTACGATAAAATTATTTCCAATTTTGTTTAATCATGGTAATTATAATAAAATTAGAAAATTATTAATGGGAACGGGATAATTCCATATATCCGCAACTTAAACCTTATAATGTCACATTTACCTAACCAAAAATTAAAATGACATATATACCAATCTAAATAATAATTTGTCATATTTACCCATTTCATTATAAAACTAATTAAAATTAAATTTATGTTATTAAATTTCCATTATGACCCAAATAATTTAATAAAAAAATTGATCCTAAATAAATTCTTACACCTGATGATACCATCAACTAGCAATTCGCCCCTTGATCAAATTTTGTATGATACCATCAACTATAATTTGCGTCCCTTAATCAATTTCGTAGGCAAACTCCACTTAACGATCTTGTGGAATTTTTCAGAAATTTTTAATAAACTTTTTTAAAAAAATAATTTTTTATTCATTCTCACGAATATTTGTCTTTGTATTTGATTCTTTATCGCTATATATATATTATATTTTATTGTACACCTTCAATATGACCACACCCACGATTGATGGTTAAAGATACGCATTACGTTCCACTTGCTAGGACCAATGTAACATATTCTTAGATGTTCCGTAATGTTATTGCAAGACATGACTCAAATATTAAGCTCATTCGACAAGCATCATTATTTTATAAACATTAGTACTAGATACATGTTATAAAAACCTGAGACGGCAATAGAACTTGCAATGTATTTACGTCCCTATAAAGTTTGTATGGTACTGTGGTAGTCGCTAGAATCGTCGTTGTTGGTTGCGTCTATGACAACACCCGATCTCTCGGGCTAAATACCCCCTCGTTGCCCCTGAACCTTTCATAAATGGTTGATAAATAACCAGATAATCAAAACCTATCTTTAAACTTAACAACAATTTCTTTCGTGTCAAATCACATTGAAGAATCCAATCAAACAATATTCTTAATCACATTCGTTTCCAAATTTAACCCGAAGAATCGTAAACTAATGCCATAAAAATGGATGTTAAATGGAAAAACCAATTTGGAACAAATAACATGAATCAACAAAGGGTGATGGCCATTGCGAGGTGTAAGATGATCCTTATGTGTATATGAGATTTTAGTATATTATGATGAGAAAAATGATACATGTTTTTGATTAAAAAAAGGTAACAAATATCGGGGTAACAAATATCTAGAATGTATAACCGGTGAATTAGGAACCAACACGGATATATTAGTAATCTGCAACAACTTTTCTGTTAACGAATGGAGTAAAATTCTTAGCCATGACGCTATGCATGCTGCTTAAGCTTTATTGTATTGTATTTATTTGTCTTTTTCGCGAGTAAATAAATGCGCGCGTGACGTTATTTTGGTTTCTTGAATTACGGGATGCTAAACCCATCTTAAGGCCTGTTTGTTTAAAGTTTTTGATTTCAAGGATTGAAAGTGAAATATAATGTTGGTTCAAGTATGTGGGTTTTGAGACAGTTACTCATACCCTAACATGAGAGGAAACGCAAAACAATTATGTGAGTAGGATTTTTGATAAATCTTAGTTCCGTTTGGTTGTAGATGGTTTAGGTTTAGGTTTGGTTTTAAGATGAGGTTTGAATTGTATTTTGGTTTTTTTAAATTTGACATCTTAATATAAGAAGCAGTATATATTATATAAATAAATAAATGATTATTTTGACGTAATAATAAAGTATTTTTTAATTTTAAATAGAGACTAAAATTGTTTCTTTCTATAAAAGATGAGAAAGGACAAAACTAAAAATAACATGGCTCATGTTACAGTCCTACTCATTTCAGTAACTTTTACAAAATAAATTATATCTAGGCATGAGGCCCAATTATTTAGTTTATTAAAGGCGGGGGGAAATTGGAAATGACCGAACAACTTTATTGACTTTCAACCCCTAAACCCTAAAGTAAAAGTCATCTAACATAACGGACCTTACTTTGCTAACCTGTGTTCTTTGATCTTGATTTTTAGAGTTGTAAAGTATGTTATTTTTAGGATTTGCTATGACAGATCTAAGGTTTTGTGATTAATAATATGTATTTTATTACATTATTAAGAACGAATAATTATCATTGATTGACAATTTCGAAAAAAGCAGATACAATCCCGAAAAACATGGTAGCACAACAAACAATTGATTATGATTGGATGATTCAAGTTCTTACGATGAATTATAATAAAAGTTAACTTGAAGACTTTTGTTAGCAATACCCATTTATTTAAGGTAGGAAAAGACAAGATATGATCGGCTATATAAAATCAAACTGCTGTTTTCATATACCACCCTGCCTCCAGACCTATACCAATTGTAAATTCGATGTCCTTACCAAACACCCCTCTTAATTTAAGTCCGCAATTGGCACGATGCTGAAAAGGCATAGGAAGCTCATGGCTAGTGTCACTGTTGTGGCTGGATTGGGAATAGTTCGCCACGGTGTGTTTAGGGTTGGAAAGCCATGCATGTAAGTAATCTTTTTTTCTTTTTTTTTTCTAAAAGGTATAGGCACAAGTGACATGTATAATTAAAAACAAAAAAGACAAGTGGTTAACCAGGGTTGTCCCTTGGTTTTTGGAGGCCCTGTGCACCGATTATAAAAGAGGCCATTTGGAAACGGAAATTTCAACTGCTTAGTCGACTCCTTTCAACTAGTTATATGTGGTCTTGACTTGAAAATAAATTTCGCCAGTACTTGTTTGTGATTGAGAATATAACATCAAAAATTCATGTTTTCTCTGTTCTCATTAATAAAGTATGGACCAAGGATTTAAGAAAATTTAAACCATCACTCGTCCAGCCATCTCACATCGGTGACGCTAAATATTTATGAGCTATATTTAATGGACCTATTAAAACTGAAATATTCTCTTATCTATTTACCTATATCAGATTTTTTTTTTTAATTTATGGCCCTAAAAAATATTGGGCCCTGTGCGGTTTGCAGCCCGCACAGGTGGATATCCAGCCATATGGTTAACTAGTTATTGGCAATGTTCGAAAGAACCTTGGTTCATGCATAATTGCTGAGTATCGGGTTTACCAGTTCACCCGATTCGACTCCCAAGTCAACCGGTTTTCCATTTAAGTATATTGCAATATTTCGACTAACAAAACACCTATAAAGACTTTAATACTTAATACCAAACATAATTAAAGCCTAAAAATCCAGTACCAATCAATAATAGGTTTATAAAACATATATTATACAATACCAAACGAATACAATCCAATAATACGAGTCTTAAACTTAAATACAACATAATCCATCATCACGATCTATCCAAACTTATCATATATGATTTCTAAAACAAAAATAAAAGAAAAATATCAAAGACGACACACTTTGGTGAACCGGGTTGACTCTGTCACATGAAACTCGGTGGGTCAAGCTAGGTTTTCAAGCCTTGAAAACGGGTTCATTTTGGCTCGTTTTTTAGACGAAAAACAGTTTAACCGATTCAAACGACCGAGTCAAATCGGGTTTCAAAAAACTGGATATTGGTGACGGTTTTTTTTTAAAACGTTGAGAAAGGTTGAAAGTACTAAGATGTGGTTTGAGAAAGAAGTGACATGCACTGATGTATCTAAAGTGACAGACATTTGTATTGGGGGACATTAGCATGCTCTTATGGTTAAACATACTTAGCGGCAGAATCAGAACAAAATTTAACCAGGTGCATTTACGAAAATTTACATAAGCTAGAGAACATTTTTTATGGACAGCGCAATTACGAAAATCAAGATTTTTACCAAAAATAATGTTTGCACCATAAAATTTCATAGGGATGCTTCCAAAAAACCCACCATCATACTATATGAAATATGTTATAACAGATAGCTGGTAAGTTACTTAAGATCGGTATGTTGAAAGCTCAAGTTGAGTCATATCAACTTTAGCTTTCCATAAGGTTGTTCATCAAAATCTCAAGTCCAAGCTTTGAGAAGTAAGCTCGCTTTTTCTCATAAGCATATACGATCTTGATACGACCCGGTTTAGGGTTGTATCGGGATAGGGCACCACTTCAAGCGTGTGCTAGCTCCGTCAGAAGAGAGAAGAGAAGATTAAAGATTTGTTTATCTTAAACTTGATTAATTATAAACTAAAGAATACAAGGAGTGTTTATAATAGCTAAATGGGCCATGTGCCTATTATAGGCTATTATGACCTTTGACCTTTGACTTTCACTACAAGATAAACATTGACTTTTGACTTTCCTAACACAAATACATTCCTAAACAAAATAGTCAAACATGATAAATACCTTCCTAACATAAAGACATTACTAAACATAATAAACTATGATAGTTATGCTACACCAAGGGCGTAACACTCCTCACTCCTTCGAAACCACCTTGCCTTCAAGGTGTCGTCTAAAAAAATCTTGATTCCATGAACCCAAGTTTTTACTTGTGAACCTATGTCTTGTTGATCAACATGAAACTGCAAATGTACATCTAAATTAGATTTACAATGCGGCTCTTTGCTTATTCCATTATCAAATAAATCAACATCTTAGAATTCCTTTAGTATTAATTATATTCTCTCGTTTTTAACCTATTATTTAGGGCCTCCATGTGCCATCGGCCTTGCTATACAACCCCGCCGACATCGATCTTGAACACAATCATTATGGTGTTGTCTTTGTTAGGAATTTACTTCAAAAAATATATTACAACGTTCTTCTTTTTTTACCTTGCTCATCCTTGTCCTTTTTAAGATCTGATGTGGTATTTTCAAATACTACATTTTCTACAGTCAAATCAGCCCCTTTATGAGGTGGAAATGAACAATCAAAATCATCATTGTTGTTATCATCATCTACTTTAGAAACTTGTTGCATCTCAATCATTCTTGCTTTCCTCATCTTTAACGTTTTTGATCTCTTGATCATCAACCTTTTTCACTTCTTGTTTATCATTCACGTTAGGGTCTTCTTGATCACCCACATTATTATCAACTGCTTGATTATTTTTGTCCTCAAAACGGGCCTCGGTGATAACGGGCTTGAAGAGGCTTCTCCCAAAGTGTAGGATTCGGACCTCAACAGAAAGACAATCGAGACGTTCTCTTCACTACTGTCACCAAACTCCCTTTAGGCTGAAGAAACTCCGGACACAAGTAGCTTACACAATTTCGGACAACTAAGCCAAATGTCGAGTTCCTAATCTTAGCTAGAACCTATCTTACCACACGTTGTATTTTGAGGCTAAAATACTACCGCCCTTAAAGGATTCACTTCCACTTAAATACGGACTCGAATCAACCCGATCTAAACTATTACACACAATCCAGGATATAAATGAATTACAACATACACCACAATTGTAACTACGTTACATAAACACTACGCTATAATACTTCGTAACTTGATGATAAGAAGTATTCTTCTCTTGCACTTGAAGATCTAAGCTTGAATCACTTGGAAACAAATGCTTAAGATTAAATGATTAAAGGATTGTAGGAGATGTATAAACCGATATGATAGACACATATGACTGTATTTGAACCTTAACTCGAATAAGCTAAAGAATAGGACTAGTAGTCTTTACTAAAAGTCATAAACCAACAAGGATGAAAAACCAAATATACACATCCATAACGATGGAATATACATACATGATTGCATTCATTTCCTCACTTGAGTAAAACTAAGGGTTTAGGAGAAGAGTGATATAGGGTAGGATCTTCTAATCCTTTCACACAAGTATAAGCCAACAAGGCAGACCAAATCACATATACATTGGGGCCGTAACAACAGATAGACTTATGTGATTTGCTTGCCATCCTCATTCGAGTAAGACCTAAGGGTTAGGGATTAGTAAAGGGAAATAATTGTTGTTAAATAAAAATATACAAAAAAATAGACTAAGTCAAAAAAAAGGTACAAGTTGCTAGATACTTTCTCGACTGTTCCCATGATAAAGACACAAATCATAGACTCCTTCATGTTTAGTAGACACGAACCAGACTCAAAAAATGTCTTCGATCAAAGATAAATGAAAACAACCCTTAGTTGGTGTTTCTGTAACGGTCAACTTCTCAATCATCCATACTTATACATACTTTTACAAAAGCAATAGTGCGATATATTACCACTTTATATATAAAACTTTACAGGTGATTTTATACACGTATCAACGATTAATCGGTCCTTCAAATAATTACCAGTGTTTAAGCTTTAACGAACCGACTATCTCCATAATTTCCTCCTCTTTTTTTGCAGCGATTTTCTAATTTTTTTCATTTTTTTACATAAACAATTCACTACGAATCTCGGTGTAATTTCACCAAATTCCAGATCATAATAGTAGAAATAATTTCTTCCATTAATTCTTCTTTATCGGATATACATATAATTGCGGGATGTAGTAAAAAATACATGAGTTTAACTACTTTTAAATTCCATTTGCAAGTGAATTTCCACCATACCAGAGATTATAAAATGACCACAAGGACATAGAAAACATACTTTACACTAAAAGTAACTGACAACTGTTAATTGGACTTAATCCAACTAGGTAGGTTAAGGTTTAAAGGTGTAACTAAAAACAATAGTTTGTGGTGATAGGAATGGTTTTAAATTGTTTTTCTAGGGTTTTACTCTTAAAATTAGTGTAAACAATGGGTTTATTCGGGGATTTAAACTAACCGATGTTGTTAGTTATAACACAACAATATATAGGCTTTTTGGGTGTAATCCTAGAAATTTGCCAATTTAAACAAGTTACTTGATGAGGTGTCATTTTATACACTTTTTCGGGGTCGTTTAACCCCCAAAATCATGTGTTTATGCCCAAAATAGGTACTTAATCGTTCCTTTTTAGGTATTTCTCATTTGGAAGACATTTGGATGAATTACACGTGACTTGGGCTCATTTGGAGAAGAAACGGACGAGATTACAAACCAACACCAAGACTCTTGAAGATTTGTGCTCACAGAGCCTGGAGACGGCGTCACAAGCCATACACGACGCCGTCACAACTCATCAAGTGACAGCGTCACATATTTCAAGACGGCGTCAGCCCGCACCGACTCAAACGCAGATCTAGAAGATTCATTTTACGACGGCGTCACGATTAAAACGCGACGCCGTCGCGTCGATTTTCTTATATATACAAACCCGAATTTAGGGTTTTGAGTGTGTAACTTTAGAATAAAAAGAGGGTACGAACCCTAGTTCGTTTAGCAGCTGTAGGAGACGATTTTAGGGCCTAAAAACCCTATTGTACTTCTTCCAATTCATGTTTTAATCAAGTAAGGTTTACTTAATCATTCAATATGTCTATGTGTTGTTTGATTTATTGTTCTTGCTTTATTATCTTTAACTTGCGTGGCTAAACCTCATATTGTGGTTATTTATGATTGTATGAAACCTAAAATGTAGATCTTAGTGGTGTTGCTTCTTGTGATGGATATGCATGTTAGGTCTTTGAAAACCATCTTTTGTCGGTATCGCTATTGATATGTCTAGGAAAACATGATTGTGTAGAAAGGATACTATTGGGTAACAGTCTTCATACTACCTTTCCCTTATATGGTTGATCCACTCTTAATATATTTCACATGCATTTAATATACTCTTAGGGGCCTTGTAATAGTCTTCATACTACCTTACTTGTGCGTTGCCTTAACAGAATATTAAATAGACGGCAGGTTCGTGTAATTCGTTCATGACTTAGGAAATAGTTACATAGATCATCACAAGTGTGACAAAGCAACAACACTAGGAGAAGCAATCTAAGGAGTAATACATGATTAGATAAACACAATCTTTTATTATATTGTTATCATCATTAGCGTAGTTTATTATTTAGTTTAATAGCTAAAACCAACCACCTCTCCAATATATGATTTTCTTGCTTTCATAAAACATAAAAACACAAAAAGAATCTTCTCTCAACCCTTAGAATTATGTTAGACCGTGATCAAGCCTTCCCAACCTATTCCCTGAGTGAACAATTAGGTGCTCTGCCTAGGGAGTTGTAAAACTTCGTGTAGAAGTCCTACGACGACCGCATCAAAAAGTAGGATCTTAAGAGTCTTCAAAGCAAAAAACAAGAGCAGCTCAATAGTATTCTAGGATATACAAATTAAATCATTCGAGTGGATCAGTAGATGTAAGCATAAGTTTCCTTGAGAAAAGTGGATTGTGAGACCTACTCTTTGTGGAAACCTCATGTGACTTGTGATATTGCTGCACGTAATTAGAATTACCAGGGTGGTGGGCTTGTTGGTTTAGCTATTGTGGGTCATCCTTGTTTCTTAGTTTTGTTCATGTGCTTGCATTCTCATATTGCATGCGTTTGTAGCATGCGAGGGGTCTTAGTGTTTCTGTCTGGCTTTATCTTTTGGTGAGGATGTTTGTATAGTTTGTTGTTCTTAGTTTGTTGTGTTCTCGTCCTGGGGCAAGTCCCACTAGGGTTTCTATATGTCTTGGTTTGTTTTGTTAGTTTTAATAAAGTGCCTTTCAAACAAAAAATTAGAGGTTCCAATTTTAACACCACGAATCAAGCCTGAATGGGACGCTTCCATTAAAGTAATATAAAGAAATTCCATGACAAGAATGGATAAAAATGGCGAGAGCATATCTCCTTGCCTTAAACCACGTTTAACATAAAATTTAGAAGTGGGGCTTCCGTTCACCAAAATGGAAGTCCTAGATGAATATAAGAAAGCTTTAATCTACGACCTCCACATAAGACCAAAACAATGATTGTGTAATACGTAATCGAGGTATTTCCAGCTAACATAACCAAAGGCCTTTTCAATATCAACTTTAAAAATGAGTATCTTTTTCTTTCATATTTTGTAATAGTCAATCATCTCACTATATATGAGAGGACCGTCAAGAATCTGGCGACCCGAAATAAAAAGAGGTTACGAACCCTAGTTCGTTTAGCAGCTGTTAGGGACGATTTTAGGCTAAAACACCCCATTTCTTCCTTCAATCATGTTTTAATCAAGTAAGACTTATTTAATCACTCAATATGTCTTGTTGTGTGATTCTTATCTGTTCTTGCTTTATCTACAACATGCTCGGCTAAACCTTTTATTGTGTTTATTTATGATTGTATGAAACCTATAATGTAGATCTTAGTGGTGTTGCTTTTTGTGATGGATATGCATGTTAGATCTTAGAAAACCAGCTTTTGTCTGTATCGTTGTTGATATGTCTAGGAAAACATGATTGTGTAGAAAGGATACCATCGGGTAACAGTCTTCATACTACCTTTCCCCTTATATGGTTGATCAACTCTTAATATATTTCACATGCATTTAATATACTCTTAGGGGCCTTGTAATAGTCTTCATACTACCTTACTTGTGCGTTGCCTTAGCGGAATATTAAGTAGACGACGGGTTCGTGTAATTCATTCATGACTTAGGAAATAATTACATAGATCATCACAAGTGTGAACAAAAGCAACATCATAGGAGAACCAAAAAATAAAATAATATACAATCTAGGTGTAATAAATGATTAAATAAAACATAATATTTTATTATATTGTTATCACCATTAGCCGTAGTTTATTAATTTAGTTTAATTGCTAAACAACCACCTCTCCAATATATGATTTTACCTGCTTTCATAAAACATAAAAACATAGAAAGAATCTTCTCTCAACCTTTAGAATCCTATTAGACCATGATCAAGCCTTCCTAACCTATTCCTCGAGTGAACGATAACAACCCCCCGAGTCTTGCCTATACTACTACTACTACAACGATTAGGTGCTCTGCCTAGGGAGTTGTAAAACTTCGTGTAGAAGTCCTACGACGACCATATCAAGTTTTGGCGCCACCGCCTGGGGAATAGTTAGGTTTTGATCATAGTTTAACTTAGTTCTACTTGCTTGATCCTTCAAGGAGATGTAATTTCCGCACATTTGCTTTCTTGTAGCTCTATCTTATCTTCGTGTTTTTGTTCGTAACCTATTCTCGTTCAACCACCATGCGAGATGTGAATCCTATCGTATCGCAGAAGCTACTCCACAAACAAGCTACGAGGGCTATAGGAATACATTGAGCTCCCGTAGGGAACAACGTGGTACCTATTCGATCCGACACCATCGGTGGGTGGCAAAACGGTGCTCATTTTCATACGACTTCGGTTTAAGGATCCAAATCAACACCTCCAGGATTTCCTAAAACTAGTGGACTCACTTGACCTTGACGATCACAATAGGGAAAGAACATGCCTGCATTTATTTCAATTTTCCCTTCACGATCAAGCTAGAAATTGGCTTGAACGCCTTCCTGCAGGATCAATCACAACATGTGAGGATCTTGCTACCCGATTCCTTGTTTAATTCTTTCCACCAGGAAGGACTGCAAAACTCCGCAACGATATCCTGATGTTCCAACAACATCATGGAGAATTCTCTATTCAGAAGCCAGGAACTCGTTTTAAGGACCTTAATCCCAATAAGTCCCTCATTGGATAGAACCTATGGCTTCAAGTCTAAATTTTTATGACCATGTCAATCCCGTCACAAGACGAACAATTAACCAATAGGCTGGTGGTAAGCTTTGTGACCTCAACACTGAAGAATCCTGGGTATTATTAGAGGACCTCTCCCTCTATGACAACGAAATTTGGAACGACCCAAGGGATTTCGCTAAGCCAGTCAAGTCAATCGCTTTGTCTCAAGATGTCCCGAGTACATCCAACCGTCGTCTAATCAAGCTTGAAAATCAAGTCCAACACTTGATGGAAGCTCATCTTGCTCTGACACAACTTACTCAAGTAAACAAAATCACTACCTCATGTGAGATCTGCAGTGGTCCCCATGACACTCAGTATTTCATGGAAGATCCCGAACAAGCCTTTGTTGAATACGCATCCTCGTATACCGATGAAGCGGGAGGTAAGTGGTATACTTTCAAGCCCGAGAAAAACAATCTTGAGTAAAGTATAATCCGTCATGGAGAAGTCACCTGAACCTTAGGTGGAGACAACCCTAAAATTCCCAAAATAATTTTTCAAACCCACCTAACCAGTTCTAACCCAACGGTTTGATCCCGAACCATTCCTTCAACAACCATCCTCAAAATTTTAACAATCAATCAAATATAGAAGGACTGGTTTTTGAATTCATGGCATTTCAAGACGCAAGATTGTCCAAGTTTGAAGAAAAGCTTTGGGATTTCAATCAAAAATTTGTGCCTATGGATGCAGAGAAAGCAAGTAAGAAGCAAAAGTCTCCTGAAAAAAAAAGGTCTTCTGAAAAGATTGTGAAAGAAGAGGCTGTTGCACAAGAAGAAAAGGAAGAAGTTGTCAAAGAACTAGCTGCAAAGAGGAAGAAGTCTATTCCTAGAAAAACAACTAGGAAGAGACAAAAGTTAGAAGAAGATACTGATAAAGATGAACTCAAGACATTTTTGGATATAGTACCCAGAGAAGATGCTCCAATAGAAGTTGATTCTTTATCAACAAAGTTTCCTATTGTAGATTGGAAGACAGTTGTGTTGACAGAGACTTTCATGTACTATCAAGTTTTCAGGGGTGATGGAAGCTCAAAGAATTATAAGGTACTAAGTGAAATGCTTCAAGATTTTGACAGAATGGATGTAGAACAATTGTTCAGGTTAGTTAAGGAGAGATACAGTTCTTCAGCACCAGAAGGTTTTGATCTTATGCTTTGGGGAGATTTACATACCTTGTTTGAGCCTGATGAGGATGATGAGATTTGGAAAGACCAACATGAATACAATCTTTTGAGCTGGAGATTACACGATTTCTGTGGTATTCATATTTTGTTGATGAACAATGGATTGGCAATCCATATGTTGACAGAAAAGAAGTATCCCTTGAGTCAAGAGATGTTGTCAAAGATGTTAAGTACAAGATTAGAGGTAGACCATGAAAGTTCCCAAGCTTTTGAACTCCTTAGATTCATAAGAGCTCAAGTGCAGAAATGACAAAAGTGTTTGAAAGAATCATCAGCAGTATAGAAGATTTTATTCAGAAGAAACTTGTTGATTTAAAGGACAATCACAAGTTTAGGGGAGGATTGTTGGGAATAAATCTTCATATGACTTAATACTGCCAACAGTACTAAAGGGGTTAGTACTGCCAGCACAAGGTTAGTACTGCCAGCACAAGTTAATACTGCCAATGAAACTTAATACTGCTAGTTGAAGAAGTTTGTACTGCTAAATAGTCAAAGCTGATGATATGAAGATAAGAAGGTATGGAGAGCATTTCGGAATATTTAGTTTTGAACTGTAACTGTTCCTAATAGATAGGCAGATATATTTGTAAAGGGCTCCTTGTATTTCTATAAAAGGAGATCCCTAGAGTAGTGATAGTTAGAACTTTAAGATATACACTTAGAGAGAATTTGTAATTGCTTCAAGGTTGTGTAACCCCAGTACTTAGAGAGTACTCGTATTATTTATAATATTGAAGCAGTGATTTTGGTATTTATTGTTTGTGAGTGATCGTTACTGTTTCATACATTTCTCTAGAGTATCAAAGTGTAGTTTCCGCATACACTTTGGTATATTCACAAAGTCTCAATCTTTGTTATTTTGGATTCTTCCAAGGTAACAAACTCTTTATATTCTAAAGAGCCGATCAAGGTGTGGGATCAACAATATTGTTGCCCTTTTTGCTTCTTCAGCGAAAGCATTCTCAAGATTATCAACTTTCATCAACAAATTAGAATTTTTTTTGCCTGTTTTTCTAAAGTCTTTTCCAGCTTAACAATCTTTATTTGAAAAACACATGTTTCGCTTTCAAAAAGATTCTTTTTCTCCCCCGATTCCTTTTCACGTTCAAAGCTATTACAATCAACATTTAAACTTGAAAAGGAATCAAATTGATTCTTTTTTAATAATTCAATATTTCCTAAAATATTATTGAACTTTGTTTCTGCAAATTCAAACAATTGAGACTTTAGATTTTCTGTCTCATTTTGTGTTACATTTGAAGGTTTTGTTTGAACCCGTGACTTTTTGATTGAATCAAACAAGTTTTGGTAAGTCAACTTCAAGTGTTCATTTTCCTTAAGTAACGAAGCCACCTGATGTTCCAACTCAATGTTTAAGTTTCTATCTTATCAAACTTAAACTTTATTTTGACTTCATCACATTGAATGGTTTCAACTCTTGAACTTTGAACTGACTCAAACAAATCTTTGTAAGTTTGTTTCAAATGAGCATTTTTAATTTGTAATGATGCTATTAAATTCTCATTTTTTGCAACGTTTTTAAAGAATTATTTTTTTGAGTTTTGTGTTGAAGTGCAATTTCAAAAGAAATGATTTGTGCCTCAAGTTTGGCAAAATATTTTTGAAGTTGAACAATTTGTTTTGACAACATTTCTTTGACTTTAACAACATCATTACAAAACTTCTCACTATCTTTTGACTCTTTTGAAAACCGTTCAATCTTTTCGTTGTTCTTAATTTCCACATAAGACTGCATGACAAGATTCATAACATCATTAGCTATGTTTTCTTCCAAGAGTTAATCAATTTTATTTTGCAAAATTTCATTTTGCTTTGATGTTCTATCAACTTTTTTTTCTATTGACTCAAAAATATTTAACATTTCCTGCACTTCCTTAATGAGTTCTTCTTTGATTTCTTTTAAATTCGTGTATAAAGATCTTGACATCGAAATCACATCAGTTTTATAAAACTCCCTTAATTCATTTTGACTATCAAACAGCCACCTATGTTCTGCGTCTTGCAAAAGAATTTTATTAATTCTGGTGTGTAAACCGGTAATTGCATCACACATTGTGTCAAACATTTTTAACAATCTACTTTCTTTTGGCATATTTAAAACTAGTGATTCTGATAGAACATCTTTAGACTCAGAACTATTATTGGAGGTAGAAGGAATTGAAAAATATGTTTGTTCAGCAGAAAATTCTAGTTGAGAAAAAAAATGTGTCATAAAGACTGTTCATGTTTTCATAGTTAAATTAAAATTGTTTTTCTTTCATTTTGACTTGACTCTCTTCTGCATCGTTGAGAATTTCCATAGTTTCATGCACATCCGGTTTCACATAGTGTAGACCAAGAACTTCAGCATCATACAATTTAGGATGACATGCAATAGCTTGACCAAGAGGACAAGGATCAGTATATCCCAAAGCCATTTTCCGTCCGATACAAGCTTTGTTCATTTGTAAGCATACAAAGAGGTTGACTTGATTTGCCCATTTTAGAAACTATGTTCACAAGATCTTTGTTTTTAGCTTCAAGTTGAATGATGTTATTAACATATTTGTCCTCGTCTTGTTTGAAAGCCTTAGTTGCATTTTTTATTTTTAACACTTGATCTTGCAACTCTTCTTTTTCTTGTTTAAGATTTTTAATGTATTTTTTTCATTAAAATCCCGAACCCGATCCTTATACGTTTCAATTTCTTTCTTTAACAAAATGTTTTCTTCTGTAAGCTTTTTATGATCCGTTAGTGTTTTTACAAACATCTGAGAAGCATTTTTGTTTTTGTTAATAGTTTTGCAACATCTCGTTATTAGAACTGTGTACCTCAGTTATGTTGTCTTTGTCATGAGAAGCTCCTTCAACATTGTTATCAATCTCTGAAGCATCCTTACTGATCATGTCCTCATACGTCTGCATCGTTCTTTCATTTACTCTACTATCATGCACTCTTTTATATAACCCTCTTTCAGTAATGGCCTTCTCAATAGAATCCATTAGGCTGATTAAGATATTCTGGAACATTTGAGCATCACATAAAGTGTATTCGGTAAAGAAATGGTTTGTCTTATGATCATCAGAATCCATAGAGATTTGCATAGTAATGAACTGCTGAAGCTGATTCTTCAACGCCTTGAAGACAACCATGGCTATTTCTGCATTAAATTATTTTGCATTAAGTTTCTTTTCTAATTTATCCATGTTAAAGAACAACCTTGGTGCAAAATATTCAACATCTTTGCCAAATAATGATGAAAAAGCTCGGTGAAATCCGGTTGAGAAGCAAGCATTTGTTAAGTCTTCTTTGGATAAGTACTCAAGGAGTGTATGAAGTAGTCTAAAATGTATCATGCACTTCTTTTTCGAATGTTTTGCTCTTGTAGCATCCATATCCTCCCCTGGATTGCTGCATTTATCTTTCTGGATCATCTTTTCTAGTCTCATTATCTCAAACTCAATCATGCGTTCTTTATTTTTCCTTCTTTCTTTGACATCTCTTTCTTTTATCCGCAACACTTCTTCATGAGATACTCTTGCATCAATTCCTTTTTCTATACCTTCTAAGTAACGAAGAATCAGATCTCTGAAACCCTGAGTGTTCACCACATAGTTTTTTTCTTGTAGGAACTCTTGAAATGCTCTTTCTTCGTTTTTACAATCTAGAGTATCAGCTAAGAATTTCTCAAACTGTTTCTTGAGTGCTGTTAAGCATTTCTTGGAATTACACTCATGAACTTCTTCTGTGGCAAGTAGTGATTCGAGATAATCCATGACACAAACAAATCCTTTTCTGAAAGAGTTGAATTCCTTTCCAAAGAGTACCTGAAAAACTCTTATAGTCTAAAAAGTTGACTCTGGATTAATTTTTTTCAACAGCTCGCTTAATTCATTTAATATTTTTGTTGCATTCCTCTTTAATTTCATTTGGTCTTTCTTGGAATTGTTGCAATTCTTTCATGTCTTTTCTTAAATATGAAGATATTATATCTTTCAATTCCATTTTTTGATTTATCACAAAAATATCAACAATTTCTCATACAATTATTACCAATGATTTGTGTCAATGCACAAATATAAATTATACCATAACTGCATAATATTCACCAGCCCAACTAGCCCAAAAAGAATGTCAGCCCGATTTTACTATCTATTTGATTCCATCCTACGTTTTCAATTTTGGCGTAGTCACAAAGTAACACACAAATAAGTCCTTTTAAAACTACACGCAGCCTAGCCCATTTGATTTTTGATAGCCTAAATTCACCCGTATATAAGAGTATACTCCACACAACCAACCCTAACCCTAATATTATAAACACACACACGCCTTTTCTTTTCTTATTTTCTCACTCAGTAACAACACAGACACAACAAATCTTGTCTCTATGAGATAATCTTGATACAACACAACAACAACTTCACACTTTTCTTCAAACAAAAGCCACAATATTTGTTCTTTTTGTTCGAGTAAAACATAAAACGCACCTTTCTGTGAGAATAAGGAAAATCATTTGAAGAACAGGTAGGTTTCTTGTTTTTCTATTTTTATTTCAAATCGAAACAAAGAGTGGATATGAACACGTTTGTTCTTGTCTTCTTTCTTTATGATTTCGAAAACTAAAAAGAAGTTATGAGCTTCCATAGAGATCAATGATGTGTTGTGGTTTAAACACCGAAAATCTTTAAAGATTTTATTATTTGAAAGAGGTGTGACCAAAAACTGAGATCTATTTTTTTGTTTATATTTTTTGTTTTGATGAGGTTGTTGTGGATCGAGTTGGGTTTGTTGTTGATCAGGTGTTGTGATTAGATCTTATGATGCATGTTGTTCTTGATGTAGATCTATGATGAAGTTTTTCTTGTGTGTGAGGATCTTTTAAAGTTCCAAAAGTTTAATAAATCACACAAAAATAAACAACTGAGATCTTGTAATGTTCTGTTTGAGCTTCAATGCTTGTTATGTGTTC
>BQNB010042602.1:28238-46013 GCA_026074375.1 Tanacetum coccineum
CCCCCTCTAGTTTTCCTCAATTGGTATCAAGAGCAGATTATCAAAGACTTTTAAAATATAATGTATTTTAAAATCTTTAAATTCAATCAAATGAATTTTAAAAATTACAAATAATGATTTTTTTAACATTAAGTATACTTTTTTATCTCATGTTATCTATCTGCTATATGTCTTCCAATCCTTAAAATAAGTTTGGTGGATCATCATAATGATCATAGTTTTTCGACGCAAAAATTCTCGGAGTACCTTTACTTGAACAGTCACATCTTAGAAAGGTACATCTTAAATCTTTTTAATATATATAAATCTCTAGGTAATTATAATTGTTGTGGGTCAAGTTGTAAACCCGTTAACAAAAATTGGGCCAAATTTTATGTGCTAAGCCAGAACCCCGACACCTTCTTAAAATGGTACTGTCTATTGTTAGCCGAGGGTTCTGGGCTGTAGTAAAGTGTTTAAAATAAATAAATTTTCCATTTACTAATATTGATTATTAGAAACTCAAAATTTAGTAAACTTATCATTTTTTTAAAACAAAAACACTAATTCTTTTAGACCAAATATTTAAAGAAATTTGTCAAAATATTTTTTTAAACACACATCATTCCTAAAGGCAAAAACAAAAGCATGGATTAAAATCCATTAATCTCTTAAATGTGTTTTTCCAAATATAATAATTGTACATTTTTTGGTCAAAGATATCTTGGGCTTAAAACAAAAAGAAATACAACTATTCAAAAACCTTCGTTGGTTGGGATCATTAATATATGAGCATCATGAATCTATGTGGATTCAAACATTTACAAATCGGATTAAAACACTAAGAGCTACGTCTTCAAATTATATCCTTGTCTATGCTCCTTGAATATATGTTATTTGATAAGAGTGAATCGATTGATATGTGGGCTTTATGATCCATTTATGTTCTTTTATATGGGATTATTCGTAATTATCTTGTTGGACCCTATGTGATCAAATACTTAGTTGTATTATTCTAAGAAATTTTTGGGGCATCGGTCTAGCACATTCTACTCGCTTCACCCGGAAATCATCTCCGTACCATTAGTATAGATTTCTCCGTCTAAATACTTGTGTCTAAACGTAAACATTTGGGTATTAAGCTTCATTATTCAAATTTAAACTCTTTTTCATGAAAACCCATAAAACCAAACGACCACTTCCTCTTTTATATAATTTCTTCTCTTCCATTACCACTCTCATTCATTTCAAAAATCAAACTATCCCATTTTCCCTCTCACTCTAACTTACCGATCTCCTCCATCCATGGAATTTCTCTTGGAAATCTTAAGTCCCATCATGATCGTCATCATCATCTCGCTCTTAATGCTCCTCTACCCGATATTTAAGTTTTCGCATGGAGATGTGTTCCTTGTTTTAGCTTTATACGTTTCTGTTGTATTTCCTATCCTTTGTATTGCATTAAGCATTGAAATGAAATATATGTAATGTTTTCCTATGTGTTTCGTGTTTGTCCCATATTCTTTCCTATTTCTATATAAAAGTCTTATCCCCTCCGCCACTCGTTAAAACACCCGGATAAAATAAAGTGGCAAACAAACTAATAAAAACATTAATAAAAGTAAAACTAGCTAAAATATTGTTAGGCCAAAACTCATAACTACTAAAAATTATACACGTATATATAAAATAAAATATATTTTTTATTATTTCCCCGGTACCCTTCGTTTATGAAGGCCGGTACCCTCCTTAGGAAGGTACCGTGGGATCAGTATGTCTGATAGATCGAATATGTCAGTTCCTTTTCTTTATCACTTCACTGTTTCAAAAAATGTTTTCTTCCAAAACCTCCATTGACGAATCTTCATCTACCTTATCGTTTTCTTGGTCAAATCGTCATCAAAACAAGTCTTGTTCATCACATTGTAAGTATTATTCATAAACCTGCTCTTTGATTTAAACTTAGATTCATATTCTTATTAAAATTAGGGCTTGTTAAAATTAATCATTCAGAATCGACGAATTTAACGTAATTAATTATCTAAGATTTCCTTAGTTAGGAAATGCATCTTCCTTTTCAATTGAAAATCGTTTCATGCATATAAACACGATCTCAAATAAATTTTCGAATAATCAAAAACAAAAATGGGTTAAATGAAATGTTAAGACATTGTTAATACTCGTAAAAACATGTTATAATCTCAGCAACTTGACTTCAAAAAGGGATTCGTGTAAACATTTTTTTCTATCAAAAACATCATTATACTTAATTTTCGATTTATCAAGAATATTCGACATATACCTTGAGTATAAACATTAAACAAACTTATATATTGGAAACTTCCTTTTGCTTATTTTGATTGGAAAAATCTCTTTAGGTTCAAGATGTCGAAATCCATCCATGTCGATCACCAAGACACCGCCTTTTACATTCCCAAATATCATCAAACCCCGGGTTTCAACTCCGATGAAAGAGCCATCATTAAGAATCTCGAGCGACGCTTTTTTCATGAAGGTCGTGTCGTTTACCCTTTTTTTCTTGATGATTCCAACATCCGCTAAGTCTTTTTGGCTATCAACTTTGATTGTCTTTGATAATGCCTTAATTATACATGTTTTTGGTGGCGTTATTTATATATATTTTATCATTTCTCGTGAACTCTCGATACTTAATAACATGAATTATATGCAGGTTCACTTGAAGTCGTCCTGAGCTCAAAAAGGACAAAGTTTAAGTGTTTATAGTTATTGGAAAGCAAGATAAA
This sequence comes from Tanacetum coccineum, assembly GCA_026074375.1. Lineage (NCBI taxonomy): Eukaryota > Viridiplantae > Streptophyta > Magnoliopsida > Asterales > Asteraceae > Tanacetum > Tanacetum coccineum. The sequence continues at coordinate 30,983 of BQNB010042602.1, forward strand.
AGAAAAGAAAGGACCAAAGCTGAAAAAGACCATAAGTACGCCGCACATTCCCTTTATGCGCCGCACTTCCTCCCGAGTCTAAGAATTAAATGAAAGTAAATGAATTATGCATTAACTCACCAAGTACACCGCACAATTTCTTTTATGCGCCGCACATCCAAGCAACATTTACGATTTTCCCACTGACTTAACCAAAGTACGCCGCATAAATATCTTTGTGCGCCGCACTTCGACCCCCACTCAGCCTATAAATAGAGCCGAATTTCACACACTTTTTCATATCTTAATATCAATCAATCATCTCTTTATCAAATCATTATCATTCCTCTCAATTCCATCAATCATATTCCACTTCACAAACACTTGAAGTTGAAGATAGAAGATCAAACCACGAAGAACGAAGAAGAAAATCATAGAACTTAGAAGAAATAAAGGTTGTACTACGATTCTATACTTGTATCGGGTAGAGTTTGATCCATATTCTTACCCGAACATATTCTGTTTCTTGTTTATCTTCTTAATTTTGTTATGAACTTCATAGCCATGAGAGGCTAAATCTCTTATAACTACTTGGAGAAAATAATATAATGAATAAGCGTTTGGTATAATTACGATCTTGTTAATCTTAAGCTTATGTTAAAATCCTATCGTGTCCAATCTTATCAACTTTGATTATATACTCACACCGGTATAGGTCGAAAGACCCGTGGTGAACTATATAGTTTTAAAGATTTGTCTACGTTCTTTATCGTTTGTGACGAGAAATCCACTTACGTTATTTGATAAACAAAATAGATTTGATATAATAGTAACTAGATTGTTTGAGTGACACATTTGATCGAGTTAACTAAATATAAGTCTTAAGTTAAACAAGTTGATTTGTGAAAACGTTTTCTGACGAGAAAACCGTTTTTATAAATTAAAGTCCTAAGTTTGAGATTGTAACTATCACCATTGCTTATAAGTTATATGAAATTATCCGAGTAGTCATCTTTCTCATTATTGAATTAAGTTCAGTTTATTTTAAATCTGTTAAAGTTTATTTTTCATTTGATTATTCGAACACTACGCAAATCCCTATGGACGACCTGGTCTTACCTAAAAAGATTGTACTACACAAGGGGTTATACTTTTACCCGTGTGTTTCCATCTAATAACCGGTAATTTTAGTCTTATAAATTTAAAGCTTTTTTAAACACATCAAAAGTTTTTAGGGCCGTTGCCAGGGATTTCAAAGCTGTTCTGTAATCAAACTTTTAAAATAATTTTTAACATTCCCCTTCTTTTTCAATAAAAAATCACCGTACAGTATTCTGGCAAACTGACCCATACAAATTCTCCTTTGGATGCATACACGTGCTTCTAACTCTGAACTTGTCAAACCATTAATTAATAAAAATAAGTTAAATAAATATAATAATAAAACATTATAAAAATATAAAATACAAATAACATACAATAATACTAATATTATTAATAATTAATAAATTAATAATTATTAAATAAAATAATAATATTTAATTTACATAAAATTAAAAATATTTTTACTAAAACTATAATTATAATTTATAAATAACATATCCAACGGTAGCATACTCTCGTAATAGGAATCTCAAAGAAGTAGCCATCAGATTCTAAAGGGTATATTTAAGTAAACTGGCATTATGCGATTACCAATAAGGCGAACTTAAGGTCTTGCTTTGCTATAGTCTAGTAGCTTTGATGAACAGTGAAAACAGGAGAGGTAACTTGACAGATATCGTTTATATTATAAGACTTTTTATGTCAAAAGTTCTTAAGCTTGGAAACAGACACCAGAGATCATGTAAGATGATTGGAATAGATAGCAAAATGTAGAGTGTTCTACATAACAGAACTCATTGTCTGCACGGTTTTCGTATTCAATTGCTTTTATCAGAGTAAGCAGATGGTATTGTAATTCAAGATCCGTAGGGAGGTTCTTCAAGCGATGTTTTGAATGTAAACTTCTATTGTGTCATCTACTCATAGATGTTAACAAACAGCCCTTTGACATTTGTTTAGCGTGAGGTTCCCTATGAGTTTATATGTCTATTTCCACATATACTCTAATGGTTGAATAAACCCCGTCCACCCCCCAGTTCTCACGCCCCTTATGACCACAAATACCAACCCCCCCTATCAGACAGTTCGTAGTTAATACCTCAGGGTGGCATATTGTCTAATTGCTCATAAATATCATCTGATTGAGACAAAAATAAGTTTTTTCAGACAATAGGACCTGATGTCTGTTCTAAATGATATATCGCATAACGGAAATTAAGCTTCAATTCGTTTGAAATCGATGGATTTAAACTACCTTTATAAGAGAAAAATGAAGTCTATACAGAAAGGAATAATTTTCTAATAATAATTCGTTGATGTCATCGATACTGAAAATAAGAAAAGCAGTGTCATCGTTTAATAATTGTAGTAAGTTCATACTATGTCATAGGGTTATCCAGATCTTTGCAAGAGAATCGATGTTAAATGTATCAATTCAGTTGCATTATTCAAACTACCGATATTGTAGTTGGCTTCACTGAAGATTGTTGTTAACTTACGAATATACTGCGCTATCAGGGCAGTGTAAAAGAGAAGTATAAAAGGTCTTTACCTAGATACTGAAGTGTGAAATATTAACTGTATGACCTAGAATTCGTATTTCATGTGTAGAAAGTAGTAAACCACTTTTCGCCGGCTATTATGTAATACTTATATATTGTAGGAAGAGATCGATTGCAATTTAAGAGCTGTGTTGGGGAACAAAAATGGCATAATGAAAATCGGTTTTGACGATCATCATCAGGCGTTTATGTATAGGTTTTCTTTTTTAGATAATTCGTACAACTATAGTTGTGCATTCTGATAACCAGTAAACGGAGAGTGATAGAAGGATACACACAATTATACAGATTAGGCGGTAGCCTTCATATTCACGGTTTCAAGTAAAACAAATATCATCAATCTTCCAATATCAGTGTTTGATATCTTAACTCTAACTTAATCGATATTAAACATCCAAAACTCTATTATTTACCTATGACACTCATACTATGAGACTTTACTCCAACAAATTTATAATTTCATACAGTCACCTGAACTATCCAGTCTTGTCATCCACCAACCTATATCTCTCCACTTTTCACCACACATTTCGCAATCGTACACTCGCCTTGCACCGATAAATAATCTTCTAATCATCCCTCATATATAAACAACTTACAATACCCAAAATTCGCTAATGACATACTCTCTTGGCATAGTTTGAGGCTGCACTCGATGTCTTGTTGACGTGTGATAACCATTTAATAGTATCTACGTCGATAGAAGTAACTGTAAAATCGATTATCATTCCAAGTTACATAACTTCAACTTCACACACTCATTCCCAATGGAAAACACGAAAATACTCTATACTCTCTACTAATCAATTCAGTAACGGCTATTGGCATATACTGTTTATGTTAGCGAGTGATTTGTAATATAAGCTGTCTCCCCCCGCACTATGTGCGACTAGTTGAAATTGTAGGAACGATAGCGCGGGATTTTCCGCATAAGTCCGGTGAATATTTTTATTTTATAATGAGGAATAGTTATAAATTATTTTAAAAGTTTGAATCAACGTTTAGAGAGCCCAGGTTGTGTTCAGGTTGGATTAATCCCCTTGCTGTCACTTTGTGGCAACGATGCCTCAATTTATCTCGCCCTGCATCGACATTCCATAATAACCCCCGTCGTCCATAAGATATATGTATGTAGTATATCTCCCCTTGTCTGTAACCATGAAGACACCTGTTGTCTCCCAAGTCTATGTGACTAATGTATACTATCCACTAATCCCTTCATAACTAGAACCCACACTGCACCCCCCTTCCCCAGTGCCCTAACTCCTCACCCCTAATATACCTTGCCAACCACCCTCTATCCACTATAAACTTAATACCCCCCCTACTCACCTATCTATCTACCCCCTAACCCCGTTAACTTTATATATACCAAATTAAATATTACAAATTAATTTTATTTTTATATAATTTCTTTAATTGATTTATTTATTTTATTTTAAATTTTTATATTATATATATATATATATTTTATTCTTTATACTAACTTTTTTCTTTTATACAATATTTTCTATTATTTAATTTATTAATGTATATTTTTAATATTTGCTTTTAAATTATTTTTATTTTATTAATTAAAATAAATATTTAATATATAAAAATTTAAATTTAATTAATTATAATATATTTATAAATATAAAATTTATTTTAAATAATAAATATATAAATAAATTAGAAATAAAATCTTTATAAATATATTAAAATTAATTTATTAATTAATAAAAAATTAAAATATATATAAAAGATTAATTAATATTTATATATTAATAAAATAAATAAAAAACAAAATTTACATAAATTTAATTGTGTGTAAATAAAATATATAAATTATAATATTTTTTATTATATTAAAAAATAATTTACTTTAATAAAATATATAATTTTTATAAAAATTAATTTAAAAACTTAATTTATTAATAATAATATATTATAATAAATTATATAAATTAAATATAGATAATATATTTATTAATTATATTATATAAATTATGTATAATAATTAAAATAATTGATTTTAATTATTAATTAATTAAATTATTAAATATAGATATAAAAATAAAATTTAAAAAAAAATAATTAAATAAAATATAATAACATATAAAATAAATAATTATATAAAATATTTATAAATATATTAAATAATATCTTAATGTGTTAAAATTATAATTTTTATATTATAATAATCTTTATAATATTATAAAATAATAATAATATATACATAATATTTAATATAAAATATATAATATATAATAATATTAATAATAAAAAATTTTAAATTATATATTTTATATATATATAAAATAATTAAAAATAATAATAATAATTAATAAAAGATTATATTTATTATAATAAATTATTATATATAATTAAAAAAACAATTATATATAATATAATTAAAATATATATTTTAATTAAATAAAATTATTATATAATAAACTTTATAATAAATTAATTTTATAATAATCATTAAAAAAATATCAATAAAAAATCAAATTATAATAAATTATAATAAATAAATTATATTAATTAAATTTTTATATATAATAATTTAAATATACAATATAATATATAAAATATAAATAATACGTTAATAATATTAATAATATTAAAACCTATTGATAATATAATATATAATTAATTAATTTAATAAATATTAATAATTATAAAACTAAATTATTAATTTATAATAAAATTTTATAATTAACATGATATTATAATAAATTATTTATAATAATATTAATATTAAAAATAATATATATTATAAATTATAATTAATTATTTAATATTAACTAAATAAATAATATGATATTATTTGTTATATTTATATAATAAAATATGTAAAATATGAAATAATCTACTATAATTTTTTTAAATTAATTTAATAATTATAATATAATTTTTTTAATTTATATTAATAAAATATAACTAATTATATAATAATAAATTATATATTATTAATTTATATTATAAAAATTATATAAAATAATATTAATATAATGTTTATATATCAATCTCATAAAATAATATTAATTATAAAATAATTAAAAAAAATTAAATTATATAATATTTTTAATTAATTAATATAATAATTAAATATAATTTTAAACAAATAAATAAGTATTATAATATAAAATTTATTATATAATAACATATTAAAAAAATATTTAATATTAAATATAATAATTATTATTTTTATTATATAAAAAAATAATAAATCCTTTATAAAATATAAATAACATATATAAAAAAATTTAAATTTTATAAAAAAATAGAAATTAAATTTAAAATTATTATAAATTATAAATACTTAATATAATATAATAAATATTATAATAGTAATCAAAGAAATATAAAAATTTTAAATCTTATAAAAAATAACTATAAATATAAAAATTATATTTTTCATAATTAATACATCAAATTATAATATTAAATAATAAATAAATATATATTTAAGATATTATATTAAAATAAAAATATATAACCTAAAATTACAGAATTTTTAACATTCCCTCTCTTTTAAAAAAAAAATCACCGTACTGTTTTCTGCAAACTGCCCACACAAAATCTCCTTTGGATTGCTATTACACGAGCTTCTAACTCTGAAACTTGTCGGACCATTAACTGAAACCTGAAGTAACGTACTCTGAATCGAAGACTTCATCGACGAAACATAAGAGTTCCATTCGAACAAAGAAACGAGCCACCTCAACAGCCGAGAGTTGTCTACGCGGCAATTCTCGACATCAATTACTTCCGTCATTTTCTCGTTACCCTTCAAAACCTCAATCCCATGGATGATGAACCCAAGTGGGCTGCCGACCGTGTTGTCGCTCTGACTCCCGATTCCGCAATAACTATTCGATGGTAGAATCACTTGACTCTTGTCAAAGGAAACCAATTGGATGGTAGAATCAAAACCGATCCTTATAAACACATTCACGAATTCCTCGGAATATGTGATATGTTTAAATACAGAGACACCGAGAATGAAGCTGTCCGCCTAATGATGGTTCCCCTATCACTCATTGGAGAAGCAAAAACATAATTGGATGAATTAAAGAAGGAACTACCGAAATGTGGGATGAACTTAGAACCAATTTAATTAGCCATTTCTGTCCCCCAGCTCTTTTCAATCGACTCCTCGGAGAAATCCAACCCTTTTCTCAACATGAAAACGAATCTCTACAGTAAAGTTCTCTTTATCTCAGAAAGACCTTTTCTTCACATTGCCGATGTAGTAATTCGAGTTAAACAGAAGCAACTCAATATCGGAGTTGGAAATGAATAAATGATCTTTAACATCGATTCTGCGATGAAACATTCTTACTCAAACGATGACACGTATTTCAGTATCGATGTCATCAACGAAATCTTAGAAGAAGATTTCGATGCTCTTCTCGATAAAGGTAGTTAAATCCTCTATTCTAACGAAGGAACCATCCTCGAAGAAAAACTTTTTGCTGAATTCGATGAATTCATGGCAATGACTGCCGATGAAAACTCTAAATCTGACACTGAAGAACCACCATTTGAAAAAATCACCTTTAACACCGATTATAAGATCAAAACATCTCTTGAAGAAGCTCCTACGGATCTTGAACTCAAACCTCTTCCTGATAACTTAGAATATGCATTCTTAGAAGAACCCTCTTTTCTTCGATCATATCATCTCAGCTCTCTGAACAAAACAAAAACAAGTTAGTTTCTGTTCTTAAAAGACACAAGCAAGCCTTTGCTTGGAAAACCACAAACATTCCTTGAATCTGCCCATCTTTCTGTAAACATAAAATTCAACTCCCGGAAGACAAAAAACCAGTTGTTTAAAAACAAAGAAGATTGAATTCAAACATGCAAGAAGTTGTGAAAAAAGAAATTGTTAAACTTCTCGATACAGGTATCATTTATCCAATCGCCGATAGCCCTTGGGTAAGTCCAATTCACTGTGTACCTAAGAAAGGAGGTATCACAGTTGTTACCAACGAAAAAGAAGAACTTGTTGCAACTAGAACTGTTACAAGTTGGCGAGTATGCATCTATTATTGTAAACTCAATGAAGCAACTGCAAAGGATCACTTCGCTTTGCCATTTATGGATCAAATGTTAGAAAGACTCGCAGGAAATAAATACTTTTGTATCCTCGATGGTTTTTTTGGATACTTTCAAATACCAATCGATCCCATGGACCAAGAAAAAACAACGTTCACATGTCCTTTTGGTACATACGCTTATAGAAGAACGCCTTTCGGTTTATGTAATGCTCCATCTACTTTCCAAAGGTGCATGTTGGCTATCTTTCATGACATGATCAAAGAATCCATCGAAGTATCCATGGATGATTTCTTCGTCTTTGGAAACTCTTTCGATAACTGTCTGAACAATCTTGATAAAATGCTTCAACGTTGCAAAGATGCACATCTTGTCCTTAACTGGGAAAAATGTCACTTCTTGGTAAAAGAAGGAATTGTGCTTGGACACAAGGTGTCCAAAGCATGCCTCGAAGTCGACAAAGCAAAGATCGACGTAATCTCTAAACTTACACCCCTTACTAATATCAAAGGTATTAGAATTTTTCTAGGACATGCAGGGTTCTACTAAAGATTCATTAAAGATTTCTCAAAAATCGCCCATCCTCTCACTAAGTTGCTTGAAGAAGATACTCCATTCGAGTTCGATGACGAATGTCACAACGCATTCAAATTGTTAAAAGAAAAGCGCACATGTGCTCTTGTGATCGTAAGCCCAAACTGGAATCTTCCGTTTGAACTCATGTGTGATGCAAGGGATTTCGTAGTTGGAGCAATCTTAGGTAAAAAAGATGGTAAAAACTTTCACCCAATCTACTTTGCGAGCAAAACTCTCAATGCAGCTCAACAGAATTATACAATCACTGAAAAAGAACTTATGGCTGTAGTCTTTGCATTGACAAATTTCGATCCTATCTGGTATTATCAAAGACGATCGTGCACACTGATCACTCAGCTCTTAGGCACCTATTCAAGAAACAAGATGTTAAACCATGGCTTATCCATTGGATACTGCTCTTACAAGAATTTGATATCATAAATAAAGGGAGAAAAGGTACAGAAAATGTTGTCGCTAATCACTTTTCTCTGATTAAAAATGATAAAACAAGTGATGACAGTGAAGCCGATGATAATTTATAGAGAAACTCTCATGAAAATAGACACTAGAGACGAACCACGGTTTGCCGAATTTGCAAACTATTTGGTAAGTGATATCATGCCTAAAGGAATGATGTACCAACAAAAGAATAATTTTTTCTCTGACCTCAAACACTACTTCAAGGAGGAACCCTACCTCTTCAAAGTATGTTCTGATGGTATGATCAGACGTTGTGTCTTTGGACCAGAAACACGAACCATTTTAGATCAATGTCACCACGGACCCATCGGTGGACATTATAGACCAAATACAACTGCTAAAAAAAGTCTTAGACTCAGGATTTTACTGGCCAACCATCATCAAAGAAGCTCATACTCAAGTTTACCTTTGCGAAGCATGTCAAAAAACAGGAAATATTTCAAAACGTAATGAGATGCCCTTAAACAGTATTCAAGTATGCGAAATTTTTGACATATGGGGTATCGATTTCATGGGACCTTTTCCTAAATCATACAAATTCGAATACATCTTAGTCATTGTCGACTATGTATCTAAGTGGGCCGAAGCACAAACTCTACCAACAAACGATGCTAGAGTTGTCATTACTTTTCTAAAGAAACTATTCTGTCATGCCTAAAGCTCTCATAAGCGACCGAGGAACTCATTTCTGCAACAAGATTATGGAGAAAACCATGAAAAGATATGGAGTTAACCTCCGATTCTCTACATCGTACAACCCTCAAACAAGTGGTCAAGTTGAAAACACGAACAGAGCCCTTAAAAGAATTCTTGAAAAAACCGTTAAAGATAATCCTGCCATATGGTCAAGAAAACTTGATGATGCTCTGTGGGCTTTTCGTACTGCTTTCAAAACACCAACCGGTACAACACCATACAAGCTCGTATACGGTAAAAACTGCCACCTGCCATTTAAAATTGAACACAGTGCATACCGGGCCCTGAAAAACTGTAACCCAGATCTCATCGCTGCTGGTGAAAAACGAATGTTCCAATTACACGAGTTAGATGAATTCAGACATCAAGCATATGAACACTCTCGTCTATACAAGGCAAGAAGCAAAGTTTGGCATGACAGGAAACTTAAGATGAGAAAAGAATTCAAACATGGAAATAAAGTATTGCTCTTTCATTCAAAATATAAATTTAAACAGCCGAAACTCAGATCTCGTTGGCTAGGACCATACGTATTGAAACATCAATATCCATCCGTATATGTTGAACTATATGGAAAAGATGGAAAAACATTCATCGTTAACGACCATTGATTGAAGCTATATCACGAAGAAGAAGATTATAATGACCAAAGGGAAGCAGTCACTCCCTTCTTTCTGAAAGAATGAAATCCAGAAGCAGGAGTCTAGCCAACGACTCTCTTAAAAATTAAGCGCTTCTCAGGAGACAACCCGTGCTTTATTTAAGTGTAGAGGAGTCCCTCCTCCATTCCACTCCACTCATCTTCTCTATTTTTATTTTCTAAAAAAAACCAAAAATATTTTCCTTTTGTGTGCTTTTGTGTGTTTACTTTTACAGGTAATATAGCTTAAGCCTAGAAAATTATGGCGTATGCTCTAAGATAGCTCTTTTGCAGCTAAATTTCTCTCTGCCCCGGGAAGTACCATTTTCCCTTAATTTTCTCTATTTTCAAGTTTATCAGTTATCACATTGAGGGCAATGTTCAACTTAAGTGTGGAGGGGACCAAATAGGAAAAATTAATCATATCTCTCCATGTTTGCCCTGCCAAAAATTTTTCAACTGATATTTTATGGTAATCTTTATATATATATATATATATATATATATATATATATAGAAGCTGGATCGATTGAGAAGATTTTTATTTTGAGAAGATTGAGAAATCTTTATTTGAGCAAATTGATTCATATTTTTTGATTTGATTCACAAGTAAACATTATTTAATAGTGAATCGAATCTATGAATCACAAATTTGATTCACAAATCATTGTTAAAATCGAGTTATGGTAAAGATTCATTAAAACTGTACAGATGATTCAGTATTGTAGTTATATCGCAAAATTGAGAGATTTTTAACATTGATTCAATATTTTTTTTACACATTTTGAATTAAAATTGCATTAAAATGAGTTCTACGCTTGAAAAACTTGAATCAAAGTTAAACATCTATCGTTTTTAAAAACCTTCTCAATCTTCTCAAAATAAAAACCTTCTCAATCGATCCAGCTTCCAAACCATAAAGACGAAATTTGTAATTAACTCTTATTAAAATATATTTTTCTTTCTCTGTTGGTGTCTTTTTTAGGCGCGAAAAGATTCATTTAAATATTAAATATGCTCTTAGTAAGGCAAGTCCAACCGGATTGACACTATAACTAGCACAAAACCAGTCCACTAAATTGTGAGAATTTAAGGCCTTAAAAAAATTTGGGTATCCACCTTTGGTACCTAAGATAATTGATGCCTTTAGCTTGTTCGAGTTAAGGTTTGAATGCAATTACAAGTGTCTCATCCGTCGTTACGACTGTGTATTTGTAATTTGTTGCCTTTTCTGGAGCAATGGTATTGGTTGAAAATTATATGAGTGAGCCGGTAATTTAGTAAGCTCTAGAACTTGTGCTTGATCATCATTTACTAGACCGCAGTGAGATTAAATTTTAGATAAAATCATATGTTATGAGGTGTTCTAAATCCAGTAAGCTCCTGTATCTGCAGCACTCCCTTTTAAAGGCTATTCCGCTGAAGAAATCAAAGTTGAAAGAAAGAAGTTTCGTGCCAGCCTTAGTTATCACAATGGTATATATATATATATTATATATAAAATATATATATATATATAAATAAGTATAAAGTTTAAGCTTAAGTTTTGGCACAACAGAGATCAAGTATACCTATTCACCCTCAACGATATGAAGTTTGTGCCCCTTTGAGATTTTGTTCTCCAAAATTTAAGGTTTGCTTTTGCTTAAAAACTTGAGCAATTTACTTTGAATATGTACGTACTTGCTATAACTTATAACCGGATAGGTTATCCCGCGTACTATGAAAAACAACTTTGAACGTATCCAAACTCTAGACTAAGTTTAGTCTACATGTATTTAGTAGATTATCATACTCATAAACATATTTACAGGTCATATGCATTCAAATTTTCAAGTTTTACTTAAGTCATTTAAACTTGCATGGTATTACATGCATGCATACATAAATTACCCAACACTTTACCACCTTTCATATACTTACATAAATACGCCTTAATTATACATGTTTTTGGCGGCGTTATTTATATATATTTTATCATTTATCGTGAACTCTCGACACTTTATAGCATGAATTATATGCAGGTTCACTTGAAGTCATCCCGAGCTCAAAAAGAACGAAGTTCAAGTGTTTATAGTTATTAGAAAGAAAGATAGAAGAAAAGAAAGGACCAAAGTTAAAAAAGACCTCAAGTGTGCCGCACATTCCCTTTGTATGCCGCACTTCCTCCCGAGTCCAAGAACTAAATGAAATTAAATGAAGTCTGCATTAACTCACCAAGTACGCCGCATAATTTCTTTTGTGCGCCGTACATCCAAGCAGCATTTATGATTTTCTTACTGACTTAACCAAAGTACGCCGCACAAATATCTTTGTGCGCCGCACTTCGACCCCCACCCAACCTATAAATAGAGACAAATTTCACACACTTTTTCATATCAATCATTCATCTCTTCATCAAATCATTATCATTCCTCTCATTTCCCTTAATCATATTCCACTTCTAAAACACTTGAAGTTGAAGATTGAAGATCAAACCATGAAGAACAAAGAAGAAAATCATAGAATTTAGAAGAAATAAAGGTTGTACCATGATTCTATACTTGTATCGGGTAGAGTTTGATCCATATTCTTACCCGAACATAGTATGTTTCTTGTTTATCTTCTTAATTTTGTTATGAACTTCATAGCTATAAGATGATAAATCTCTTATGACTACTCGGAGAAAATAATATAATGAATAAGCATTTGGTATAGTTACGATCTTGTTAGTCTTAAGCTTATGTTAGAATCCTATCATGTCCAATCTTATCAACTTTGATTATCATCTTTGATTATATACTCACACCGGTATAGGTCGAAAGACCCGTGGTGAACTATATAGTTTTAAAGATTTGTCTACGATCTTTATCGTTTGTGACGAGAAATCCACTTACGTTATTTGATAAACAAAATAGATTTGATATAATAATAACTAGATTATTTGAGTGACACATTTGATTGAGTTAACTAAATATAAGTCTTAAGTTAAACAAGTTGAATTGTGAAAACGTTTTCTAACGAGAAAACCCTTTTTATAAATTAAAGTCCTAAGTTTGAGATCGTAACTATCACCATTGCTTATAAGTTATATGAAATTGTCAGAGTAGTCATCTTCCTCATTATTGAATTCAGTTCAGTTTACTTTAAATTTGTTAATGTTTATTTTTTATCTGATTATTCGAACACGACGCAAATCCCTATGGACGACCTGGTCTTACCTAAAAAAATTGTACTACATACGGGGGTTATACTTTTACCCGTGTGTTTCCGTCTAATAACCGGTAATTTCAGTCTTATAAATTTAAAGCTTTTTAAAACACATCAGTCTTTTAGATATTAACGAACAAATTTGTCCCATATTTATTCTCGAGTTCTACAAGAGCGGTAGGATCATTCGAAATTAAGACCAAACAATTTCTAACACCTTCATCATTAGAAACTTTGAAGTTACTCTCCGTCTCAATCAATTTGCTCAAATACTTCTTGTCCCATGTGAGGGTGTATGCATGTTCTCTTCCGATTGGTCTATTGCTTCTCTTCTAAATTGCATCGACGCCAATCCCATCTATTTAACTCCTTTGGATGATCCAAATGTAGTGTGTGACACTATCTTCAATGAAAGACCACCTACCAAACACCTTACCGTTAAGGGCAAGTCAGTTGTTCCCGACCCTTATCAAATGGTGCTCTCTGAAATGAAGCCCATTTTCAGAAAATGGGAAACCATTCTTAGTGAAAATTACATTTGCCTATGAGGGAATAAGGATCATCTAAATGCTTTCCTTGTGTACATGCTCTATTATCTTGCAAACAAAAAACCATTTAACCTTGCCTATTACATGGCCAAAAGAATGGCTAGTGTGATCAAAAGCGACCTGATGGTGCTTCCCTGTGTAATGCTCCTCACTCGCCTTCATAGGCATGTTCTCACCATTCAACCATACCTTACAACCGATGTACACTACCTCGTGGACCATGTCATGGTTCCTCTCACCGAAGGTCAAACACAAAGGATCATGATTGAAGGAAAAAGACCACACCCTCAAACTTCCTCGGGGTCCCATTGATAATTTTACTCTCGATCCCGTTGAGTATTGTGACCAACTTCCACATATACCCAAAGGAGCATCGGAGGAGTTTAAGAAAACCAAATGGATGTTTAAGTGCTTTGGTTATTTCCTTTCCAACCATGGGAAGAAGAAGAAGTAGGAGTGTGCTAAATCGGTGAAGTTACTTTCAAATGGTTGTGTTTGGTTAAACAATTTGATATGTGTTTGGGTATGAATTGTTGTTGTCCCTTTGGTCGTATGTCTTGAATACTCGAATGTTGATTTGTAGACAAAAAAATTATGCTTGTTGTAATATATTTTAGGATGGCTAAATGATAATCTAGATTAAGGAGCATTTGGTTTATTTCAAATGCATAGGTTCTTAGTTCCTTTGATCTCTCTAAAAGTTTCTTGCATCATCTAGGAAAGTTTTTTTAATCACCTTTTAGGAAGAAAAATAGTCCTAGAAATCATTTGCCGTGTTTTTAGATTTTTTTAATTTGGAGTGTGCTAGTGTGCAGCAAAGGGCGGTTCTTTTCTGCAAAAGGTACAATGCATGCCATTTCTACAGTAGGCTTTTTGCCGTTTTGGGTAGTTAAATTGTGAATCCAACACTATATTTAGGTTATTTATATCTATAGGAAGGCTGTCCAATAGTTTATTTTGACTTACTTCACCTAAAAGTAATGATTAAGTTTAGAGAAAAGGTAGTGGTTTAATCATTTATTGTTTTGTATGGGTTGGTTCTATAAGTTAAAGCCTTGGTTAATCTTGCAAAAACCATCCTTCCATCTCCAAAAACCTGTGATCCTCTACTCTCAAACTTTCCTTCTTCAACACATCAAAAATGGTCTCAAATGCCTCTTCCTCAACAAGAAATCCTCCAAACAAGACTCGTCAAACAAACATCATAG
>BQNB010042603.1:0-46013 GCA_026074375.1 Tanacetum coccineum
CAATTTAACATTTCATCCATCTTTTTAAGTTGACAAAATTTAGGTCGAATTTAGGGTTTTACAAGCAAAATTCCAAGATTTGTTCTGATATATGGAAGTTTTAACATTAAAACAAGTGTACCTTAAGATTAAAATGAAGATAGAATGATTTCTTGAAGGTTTGAAAATCAACAAGGGAGGTTTAAGGTTGTAGAGTGTTCATGTGTGTATAAGGAACAGGAAGGGGGTGTTTTTGTTTTAAAACTTTTAAGTTTTGGCAAAAATGCCCCCTAAGGTTTACTAGATCTTCCATTATCCTAATAAACTTTACTTAAGGTTTACTTAAGTTTCCCAAATGGAAAAACTAGTCCCTAATGTTTAGTTATCAAGGATGGGTCTCGCATTTTACAATAATACCCCTAAAGAATTAAACACATAACACATAAAGCCTGATTAAGTTAAAATTAATTAAATCCCCTTTAATTATTCACCCTTTATTGTTTAAAACCGTTTCCTTTTATCACAACTTGACTTTTTTGAAGAAGATATTTGACATTTTCTCTCCCTCAAATAATGACCCGTTTTCTAGTTAAAGAGCTGTAGTCGTTGTTTAAGTGGTCAAATGTCGTTGAAAATGATTTTTCTAATGAATTCCTGAAGATGATTATATTATTTTTGAAAATCAACACCTAAGAAATAAGATTTCTCTTATTTTAACACATAAGCACACTGACACGTACACTTATAGAATATAGGAAGCATGGGTTGTGATGTAAAGTAATCACAAGCCTTTGCATGGTCATAAAGTAGACCATGCCCGAGAATAAATTCCCGTTGAGAGGTCAAGTTTTCTTTTTGAAATACTTACCTTTAAGATGATGACCGGGTTGCTATCTGAAATAATAGCAAGCTATTTTTGGCATGTTTTGAAAGCTTTTGAACTTCTGCTCAAACTTCATTTACAGCCTCGTGTCATTATTAAATGACATTTCTAAGGCCGTAAATGTTATCGATTTTCAGAAGACATTCCAGAGATACATATTTTTATATTTTCCTGATTTTTTAGTTTTTAATTTTGTTTTTGAAAAATTTACATAAAAGAAAAATATTTTTGAGTTTTTATGTTCTCATGTACATATTATATAGAGGATATAAGAATAGTTACCACCACTATTCTTCTGCTTCATCTGCCAGTTCTTTCAGAGTCTCAAGAGTAAAACTTGTCATTCCCAGCTTGTCGATAAGGAATTCAATTCTTTCTCGACATAGAGCCATGGTGAAGATGTCTGCCAACTGATATCCATTCTAACAAAGTAAAGCTCGACGACTCCATTCTCCACTTGCTCTTTTATGAAGTGATATCTGATGTCGATATGCTTTGATCGAGAATGTTAAACATTGTTGCAGCATAAGGCAATAGTGCTTTTGTTATCACAATACATTGGAATTTTATTAAATCCAAGGCCATAGTCGGTAAGTTGTGATCTCATCCAAAAGGACTTGAGCACAACAACCGGACAAGGCTATATATTCAGCTTCCGTACTGGATATTGCAGCGCTTTTTTGCCTTTTTGATGACCAACTAACAAGTCTGTCTCCCAACAATTGCATACTTCCAGATGTACTACGTCTTGTATCTTGATAACCCGCATGATCAGCATCTGCAAAAGCTGTTAGACCAATAGCAGAATCCTTCGAATACCGTAGTCCCCGATTGACGGTTCATTTTAGATATTGAAAGATTCTTTTTATAGCATGTAGGTGCTTTTCGATAGGACGAGCCTGATACTGAGCACACATACAGCCAACATATAACAGGTCTGGTCGACTGGATGTAAGATACATAAGGGTGCCAACCATGCCACGATAATGTGTAGGATCAACGGCTTTCCCTTGTGTATCCTCATCTAGTTTAGATTTATCCACCATTAGAGTATCCACTAGGTCACAAGATTCCATTCCGTATTTCTTAAGTGATTCTAGAGCATATTTTGATTGGTTTAAAAAGATGCTTCTAGGACTCTGTGAAATCTGTAGTCCTAGAGAAAAAAAATATTTTGCCCATCATTGACATCTTGAATTTGGAACACATTATCTCAGAAAACTTATCACAGAGTTCAGTAGTAGCAGAAGCAAAAATTATATCGTCAAAATAGATTTGTACCAGGAGGATATCTTTTCCTTTTCTGCTGATGAACAATGTAGGATCAACCGTGCCTTTAGAGAATCCTTGTAATAGCAGAAACGATGACAATAGATCATACCACACGCGTGGAGCCTGTTTCAACCCATATAGAGCTTTCTTCAGTCTGTACACGTTATTAGGATTGTCTGGATCCACAAATCCGTCCGGTTGGCTAACGTAGACTTTTTCACGCAAAGTACCATTCAAAAATGTCGTCTTTACATCCATCTGGTAGACGATCATATTCATATGAGCAGCAAATGTAAGAAATATTCGAACAACTTCTAGTCTAGCCAAGGGAGCAAAGGATTCTTCGAAATCAATTCCCTCTTCCTGACGGTATCCACGAGCGACCAATCTTTCCTTGTTTTTCAAGATTCCCCCCAATTCATCCAATTTGACCTTATATATACATTTTAATGTAATAAACATCATTTTATCTGGAAGAGGATCGAGTTCCTAGACTTCAAGACGTTTGAATTCAGGTAGCTCTTCTTGCATTGCCTCAATCCAGCATGACTGAGTTAGTGCATCTTTGTACGTCTTTGGTTCAACTGAAGTTAGGAAGGCATCATAGTAGCAGAATAGGGCTTCTCGTATAGTTGGAGTCTTATGGAAACGGGTCTGGAAGGGTCACCAATTATGTTTAACGGATGATCTTTTCTCCATTTACTGAGGTGTTCTTAGATTTGAGTGTCTGAGTGTACAGTAGTAGAGATAACATCCGATGATGAGGATTCTTCAGAGACAGTTTCTGGAATTGGAATGCCAAAATAAGGATCGTTACTCATATGTGTGACCTCAAGATCGTGTGACTCTTCTTCAGCACTGAGAGGAATTGTTTGGGATTGTGATTGTGGAGTGGTTTGTGAGGTACTTGGTGAAGGTGCATCTTGATCAACAGTTGTTAAGGAAGGTGAACCGGTTGACTCAACAGGAGATGGAGCTTCTTTTACAGGAACTGCAGAGGCAACGTGATGTAGTCGTTTTTCAACGCATCAAATAAACCCTCAGATATAATATATATATTTATAGAAATACATATACGTATACGCAAGCTAAGTATCATACAAATTATTCTTAGGAAAGAATAATAAGTAATCAACACGGGGATCGTTTTCCTCGGTGAGAGGTGAATGGAAATCTACGTTCAAGTTGTAAATCGAGCTTGATTATCATTTAAGTTTTTAGTTTTGGTTTTAAACTATTTCTATGCTAAAAATTAAACTAATATTATTTCTAAGATTTAAAATTACAAGATTAAACTAAAATTGATCTAAAAGATATAAATGACAAATATGCTTGCTAAGTGACGTGAAAAGTTTATCAAGTGTGAATTAAGGTTTAATAACAAATTAATCTCTTTAGAAAAAAATAATTATCTCACAACGTTGGTTTATTTTGACAAAAATCTCTCAAAAAGATATTAATTACTAAATGAATAGTTTGACCATTTCACCGGCTTTTGCCCTTTGAAACATTCAAACTATAAATCTGAATAATCGAATATTATTTATTAATTAAACCCTTTTTCACATCCACACTTAATTCCCAAATCAATATATATCACTCAACAAGCACTAATTAAACTACTTGCTACTCATAAATATAAAATAAGCAAAGCAAAATATTTTAAAAATAAGCTATACTAATTAATTGAAAAAGGATAAAAACTGGAACCGATTTGAAGAGCCGCAAATAAACGAAAACCACCCGGTTTAGTAAGCTAAAGAAAATATTCAAATTCTATCTAGCTTACTAAACCCTTAAGCTTCGCGCCTCGTGAGTAGACCGGTACCAAAATTCAAAATACAACACAAACTTGTTAATGTAAACAGTTTATAACAATAAACTTCACTTTGTGTTTACTATTTCACAAGCTCTAATCATACGAGGCACAATATTCACAAACCATTCACGTCCTAGGAAGTTGTGGCCCAATTCAAATTCTAACGCAAACAATTAATGAAAGTTGACCTAATACTAATCAAAATAATCGAAGCCCAATCTTAACAAATAAAAACGTGGCACAACAATAAATGCAAGTCCAAATGGAATTCTACAAGCTAAAAAGTCCTAATAAGCTTCTACAAACCAAACGAAAATGCAACAACCAAACCGAATGCTCTAGCTCTTCATGAAAGAAACTAAGTACTTACAAAGAAGTAATATCAATAAACTAGAAGCACTAAAAATACCAAATAAGCCATTTTAAAAATGAAATAAGCACTAAGAACAAGTGAGATTTTAAAACCAAGGTAGTAAGCTAAATTATTTTAAACTAAAATCGAGATCTAAACCATGTTTAAGCATTAATTGTTAATAAGCACATGAAACATCAACAAGGAATTGAAATGAACTAAAAGCACTCTATCTACTTACTTTTCAACTCCAATAAGCACATACGCAAGCTAAAATTCGATCTACACAATTTAAGCTCAAATTAACATGCATAAGCTATTTAGAATATTTTTATATAAGGTAATAAGAGCTTTTAAAACTCAAAAAATGAATTAAGCACGACAATTAGCTAAATCTGAGCTTATTTGAACTTATTAATTCGAAAAGAGTTTAAAGACATCTGATAACGAATCAAATTAGCTTTAAGATCTTATAGGAGTCATTATCAAAACTATTAAGAACTTTTGATAGTAATAAGCCGCGGAAATAAGCACGAGAAAATAGCTTAATGAATAAGCCACACGAAAAGAAATAGAAAACGAGAGAATAAGCACCATATAAGCAAAACGAGATCTTTAATCAACTTCAAACCATCAATAGCTTATTAGAATATAAGCTTAAGAGATGGATCCAAAAATAAGCTATAAGCATGAGCTTATTTGGAAATAAGCAAAATAAAAGAAAGAGTAGAAGAATAAGCATAAAAAATAAGCATTAAAAAAATACTTGAGCATTTAATACAAAAATCAACCTCAACATTCTTCCACTAATAAGCTCAAAATCTTGATTACATTAAGCTATAAAAGCTTTTACAATAAGCTAAAAATTATACTACACTACTCCTAAATCTACACCTACTACTACTATTTTGAAAATAAACTAATTCTCTAACACCCCAAATGAGATGCACAGCGTCTATTTTTATAGCCTCCAAGTGGGAGGGGTATTTTTGTCCTTTTAGGTCATCCACCACTCATATTGCAAGATCTGAGGGTATTATAGTCTTTTTGCTCTCCACCAACCGCCTCATTATTGCCTTGGATCTCCACACGACAACCTCGGACTGACACACGCCTGGCACCCTCGAATCACGCTTTTTGGACACGTGACATGCTATGATTGGCCAGCCGCCGCCACCTCGTACATTCCCTGCCACCTCGTATGAACAGTACCTCGTACCTGCCACCTCGTATGAACAGTACCTCGTACCTGCCACCTCGTACCAATCATTAGTTGTGCCATGTGTCACCACTTGAGTGGTGCCACATGGCCTGCCAACCGTCACCGGAGCCACCACCGGTCAACGGCGACGGTCAACGGTGGCGATCGGCGGTCAACGGTAGTGGTTGACGACGGTCAACGGCGGCGAACAACCGTCGGACCACCACAGGACCACCGGTCAACGGCGGCGGACCACCGTCGGACCACCGCCTGACCACCGGTCAATGGTGGTTGACCACCAGTCAACCGGCGGGTCTTGGGCCGGGTCAGGTCGGGTCTTGGGCCGAGTCTGTATCGGGTCTTGGGCCAGGTCGGGTCGTGAGGGGGATAAACCCCTCTGCATGTTTCAAACTCGGGACCTTTGGTATAGAAGCATATGACTCTAGCCGTTGGGCTAGAGCATAGTTCTAGTAATAATGTGTAAAAAATAAAATATAACCCTTCTTCTATTTGGTCCAGGTTCAATATAATTAAAGGTTCAAACAGGGATGAAAAAAGATCAAAATAAAAAGGTTCACATATGAAAGGCCGGTATCGTTGGACTCGTAATTTCGTGCTCTTTCCAATGGTGTGATCGAGGAATATTAACGACTTTGTTTTGACCTCGATAAACGTGAAAACGTCGTCGAAAGTCACCCGAAAATTACCGTTTTTGCTTTGTTTTCAATCCTTTGTACCTGTAACACATAAAAACACAATACAAACATATTTACAACATATTTATCCATATTTTAGTGTTTTAGTCCGTTTATTAGCATTTTCTGGGGTACAAATGATGTGTGTTTTAGCACATATCAAAATTCCCCAACACTAAGTCATTGCTGGTCCCACACGCAATATAAATAAAACACGCCCGAAAATAAGTAATTAACTCCCCTTTTAAATTATGACCCCTCACAATCAAACAAGAAAAGAAAAGGTCCATTAAGAATGTTCAAAAATCATTTATTTCGAAAGCGCTCCCGTTTTAACCATTTATTCAATAAAAGGTAAAAATTAAGATAATAATTCATAAAATTTATTTAACAAGGCTTTAAAATAGAGTTTCGTCATCCTTGATTTTCACAATCCTCAAACTAAGCTTAAAATGAAATCATAGTTAAATATAAGATTAGATGCTAACACTACTCATAAATGCTAATTGTGTATGTATAAACTTAACTTTTCGCTCCCATTATTCCTAATTTCCTCTAAGGATTTATTATTATTATTATTATTATTGATGACAAATAAAATATGTCCTTATTATCATAAAGGTGCCCGGTTTAGACCATAATTAATTTGAAATACTTTCCTAAAGAGACGATATGGTGAGAAGAAGGTCCACATTAAAGTTCTAATTTCGCATGATTTAGGGGTTATCCTTTTTATTTCATCCACAACAATTCAACTACGAGTCCAGAGATGGAGGATTTATTTAGATAACCCCGGAGTCAAAATTTGTCTTTAGTACTATTATTAAATTGCAACGATTAATTAAACTCAGTCCATTTTGAATGCTGCAACATCGGTTGTGAGCCGGCAAGATGCAACAAACATATTTCGACCTTGGTAATTTCCTCAACCTTTTAGAAGGCTGCAACATCGGTTGTGAGCCGGCAAGATGCAGCAAACTTTTATCAGTCTCGGATTATTATTATGTGCCTTATTTAGAAGACTGCAACATCGGTTGTGAGCCGGCAAGATGCAGTAAACTTTAATCACCCTCAAGTTTATATTATTATTATTACCCCACCCTTTAAACGACTAGTCACATCGTATGCGAGCAGACCATGATCCGCTGAAAGTCTTATTTCGGCTTCGGTTTATTACATAACATTTATTATTATTAGCCAAATTTCAAGTCCTGTGGTCTTTTAACAACTGCCACATCGGTATGCGAGCCGACCATGGTCCAGGAGTCTATTTCCCCACAACACTGACAAAACCTCGATGTGTACCTTATTTTCACCAGAAGGAATCTCTACAAAGGGATCTAAACTAAGAACGAGCAAAACCTAAAGCAACTTCATTTTATTCAACAATTATATAGCGTTAGTAAATCTGGTGGGAGCAAAAAGCCACAATTAACCTCTATGAGCTCTAAAGATATCCAACTAATCCACGCTTAGCATCAAACTTATTATTTTTTTAAAAAAATTTTTTTTTTTTTAGTTCTTACATCTATCTTCGTAGTTCTATAGCTTAGTTCGTGGCTAAATGGGTGAAATCGAGCTAGTTTGAAGTTTTTTTCTTTTTCGTCATTGCGTTTTGAAGAAAAAATTCTTGACTGCGTTTTGTGTATAAAGACAAGAAAGAGTACCACGTGAAAATGACTTGTGAAAGTGACTCTTGTACTTGTTACGTTTTGCTTAAAGTTTGTTGTGTTTTGCTCAAGAATATTTGTTGCGTTTTGTCAGACAATATCATTGCGTTTTGCTCAAAGAACTCATTGCGTTTTGCTCAAAGAACTCATTGCGTTTTGCTAAAGAACTCATTGCGTTTTGCTCAAAGAAATCTTGCGTTTTGCTCAAAGACACATTGCGTTTTGCTCAAAGACACATTGCGTTTTGCTCAAAGACACATTGCGTTTTGCTCATAAAGTCACTGCGTTTTGCTAAAGATCAAGTGCTGCGTTTTGCCTTGAGCCTTGCGTTTTGCTCATCGCGGTTTGCCAAGAAGATTGTGTTTTGCATCTTGCGATTTGTCTCTTGCGGTTTGACTAGAGATTTGCGATTTGTCTCTTGCGGTCGATCCGCGCATCAGGTGGTATTTGACCGAATTGGGGAATCTATTAATCACCGTTTAATCAAAACATAACATCAAGACAAACAAACGTCAAGGACTAATTACAAGGACTTTGGACTTTAATTCGGACTACAAGGATAATTAATCAACAACAACAAACATAATCAACAAACTTTAACAACAACAGTTAACTTTTCACGGTTTCCTCTCGATTTTGTAAAATCCCGCGAAAGAACTCAATTTCTCGGTTTAAATCTTTGACTTGTAAAATCCCGTGGAAATTAATTACTTTCACTTAATCACACAATTTAATCACCACTTCATAACACTTAAGATCTGATATCCATTCACTTCATCAAAATGTCAAATTCAAATACCAATTTGCAAACTCAATCATCAAATGCTCTTCATAATGCTATCATGGAAGCGGGTAGCAAAGATCGTCCACCAATGTTAGCACCGGGTAATTATGTTCAGTGGAAATCCAGAATCAAGAGATACATTGACACCAAACCTAACAGTGAACTCATCCACCATTGTCTCCAAAATCCACCATACACGTATCAATGGGCTGAGAAAACAGTTCCAGTTGCTGAAGGTAGTTCTGAAACAACTACAGAACGGTATATGGAGAACTACAAGAATGTTTCACAAGACATACGCGATCAACTGAATGCTGAAGCTGAAGCCGTTCAAATCATACTCACAGGGATAGATAACGATATCTACTCCACAGTTGATGCTTGTCCGAATGCATGTGAAATGTGGAAAGCCATTGAAAGGTTGAAACAAGGTGAATCAATCAATGTTTAAGATCTTGAAACCAATTTATATTCGTCGTCAAATTCGAAAAGAGAGTTCGAGTAAAATTTAACATCTTCCTGAACGTCCTCATTGGATAGTGACTCGTTATCACTAGAGGTAAAATCATTTGAATCGAAAAGAGGGTTAGAGAAAGTCACGGATTTTTCCTCAAAAATGGGAGATAAATCATCACTCAAAGGTAAAATGCTCTCACTATCACTCCCGGATGTATCCTTGGACTCTCTTGGGATTGGAATAAGATCCTAAACACTGGACTTTATGAATTCGTCCAATTCCTTTTCAGGAATAGTGCTAAGTTCCTCATTCCCCATTATGAGAGAGTCCTTAGGCTCCATAATAGAAGACACATGTGCGAGAGAAATAGACGGAGAAATTTGAGGCATATCTTTTAAAAGAATAGAATACTCCTCGTCATCATCGCAAGTAAAATTAAAATGTCTCGAAGGCTCAGGAGTATGAGTACTAATATTAGCCGCCTGCTTTTGTTGAATTACCATTTCACAAAATGATCGCACCATGTTGAAAATTTCATTATAAGACTCCTCTAGTTTATCCCATCCATCGTGCACATCACTTATCCTTTGCTGATTAAGATCTTCTTGATGATTGATGGAGTATTGCGGGGGTTGGTCAAAACTAGAATAGTTAGAATTATGCTCAAAGTGGTTTTGATTCATCGGTTGACATTGAAAACTTTCATGAGGACCCTCACAGTTTTCACAGCAAAGATATTGTTGAGAAAAACTTAGTGAATTTTGTGGATAATAATTATCACTAATGTTTTGATTGTAGCACATTTCCTGCTCATAGACAAGCGGTAACCGTGGCGGACAATCAAAACCATAGTGAGAATCGTTCCCACATAACTCACACGAGTATGTCTCGTACTGGGTTGTGGAGGTTGGTTGAAGAAGTTCGGTGTTTCATTATAAGAATAAGGATTTGAGTCATAGACAAACTCATTTCCGGATCCTACATTGCTACGGCTCGGATAGTTTTCACCATTAAACGGACCTCCACACCATGAGCAACCAAAATGGTTATACGAAGACATGTCGAAGAATTAAACGGATAAGAGGATAAAGAAGATAAGACTTAAATGAAGTAAGAGGATGAGGGAGAATATTTTTTAAATTTTTTTATAAAGATAATAAAAATAAAAATATTTTTTTAGTATTTTTAATATTTATAAAAGAAAAGGAAAAATAAAAATAAGAAGAAAAATATTTTTGGATTTTTATATTTTTTATAAGAACGAAAATAAACTTTCCGAAGAAAGGATCTTCAAGGCTCGAACACAAACAATCCTGTAAAAATCACTACACCTCTCCCCGGCAGCGATGCCATTTTGATGTAGTCGTTTTTCAACGCATCAAATAAACCCTCAAATATAATATATATATTTATAGAAATTCATATACGTATACGCAAGCTAAGTATCATACAAATTATTCTTAGGAAAGAATAATAAGTAATCAACACGGGTATCGTTTTCCTCGGTGAGAGGTGAATGAAAATCTACGTTCAAGTAGTAAATCGAGCTAGATTATCATTCAAGTTTTTAGTTTTGGTTTTAAACTATTTCTATGCTAAAAATTAAACTAATATTATTTCTAAGATTTAAAATTACAAGATTAAACTAAAATTGATCTAAAAAATATAAATGAAAAATATGCTTGCTAAGTGACGTGAAAAGTTCATCAAGTGTAAATTAAGGTTTAATAACAAATTAATCTCCTTAGAAAAAATAATTATCTCACAACGTTGGTTTAGTTTGACAAAAATCTCTCAAAAAGATATTAATTACTAAATGAATAGTTTGACCATTTCTCTGGCTTTTGCCCTTTGAAACATTCAAACTATAAATCTAAATAATCAAATATTATTTATTAATTAAACCCTTTTTCAAATCCACATTTAATTTCCAAATCACTATATCACTCAACAAGCACTAATTAAACTACTTGCTACTCATAAATATAAAATAAGCAAAGCAAAATATTTTAAAAATAAGCTATACTAATTAATTGAAAAAGGATAAAAAATGGAACCGAATTGAAGAGCCGCAAATAAACGAAAACCACCCGGTTTAGTAAGCTAAAGAAAATATTTAAATTCTATCTAGCTTACTAAACCCTTAAGCTCCACGCCTCGTGAGTAGACCGGTACCAAAATTAAAAATACAACACAAACTTGTTATTGTAAACAGTTTATAACAATAAACTTCACTTTGTGTTTACTATTCCACAAGCTCTAATCATACGAGGCACAATATCCACAAACCATTCACGTCCCAAGAAGTTGTGGCACAATTTAAATTCTAACGCAAACAATTAATGAAAGTTGACCTAATACTAAACAAAATAATCGAAGCCCAATCTTAACAAATAAAAACGTGGCCCAACAATAAATGCAAGTCCAAATGGAATTCTACAAGCTAAAAAGTCCTAATAAGCTTCTACAAACCAAACGAAAATGCAACAACCAAACCGAATGCTATAGCTCTTCATGAACGAAACGAAGCACTTACAAAGAAGAAATATCAATAAACCAGAAGCACTAAAAATACCAAATAAGCCATTTTAAAAATGAAATAAGCACTAAGAACAAGTGAGAATTTAAAACCAAGGCAATAAGCTAAATTATTTTAAATTAAATTGAGATCTAAACCATGTTTAAGCATTAATTGTTAATAACCACACGAAACATCAACAAGGAATTTAAATGAACTAAAAGCACTCTATCTACTTACTTTTCAACTCGAATAAGCACATACGCAAGCTAAAATTCGATCTACATAATTTAAGCTCAAATTAACACGCATAAGCTATTTAGAAGATTTTTATATAAGGTAATAAGAGCTTTTAAAACTCAAAAAATGAATTAAGCAAGACAATTTGCTAAATCTGAGCTTATTTGAACTTATTAATTCAAAAAGAGTTTAAAGACATTTGATAACGAATCGAATTAGCTTTAAGAGCTTATATGAGTCATTATCAAAACTATTAAGAACTTTTGATACTAATAAGCCGCGGAAATAAGCACGAGAAAATAGCTTAATGAATAAGCCACACGAAAAGAAATAGAAAACGAGAGAATAAGCACCGTATAAGCAAAACGAGATCTTTAATCAACTTCAAACCATCTTTAATACATCATTACAATAAGCTTGTGAAATAAACAAAATACATTAAACAGAAAATCAGAAATAAGCTAATATTAATCTAAAATAAGCTAAAAACTAAGATATTAAAAAAAATAAAAACTAAAAGTCTCCATACATATATGAGGGGTAGCGTGTGGATCATATAGGGATGTGAGGGGGTGATAGTGTAATTTTTGCCCAAGAGTTTCACCATTAATTATCCAATCATTTGCGTTTTTATGCGTGACCTCGGATCGTGGGACTAAAATAACATTGATCTACCGGTAGATTGTTGCCACGTGCCCCATTTGACAGTTTTCCTTATACGCAATTATTATCAACCGCAGGATTCATTCATCTTTTGCAAATTGAATTGAAATGCAACTTTGAGAAATATAACAACTTACTGCCACGTGTCAAACAGGGATATGCTAGAAAGAAACTAGTTGGTGAGCACGTGATGTCTTTGTAATTATTTAAGGGGCACGTGAGGATGAGTACTGCTATTCAATTTCATTTCATAAGCAAATTTAACTTGGGCTAGGTGATATGAACATGGGCCAAGTGTGTTCAAAATGGACCGAGTTTTGTAAGAATTAGTGTTGGGCTAGAAATATTATGGGCTGGCCTGGCCCATATAAATGGGTTACGGGCTGGCCTAATAAACAATGAAAGCACCATTGGGCTTGAAATCTCGTGCTCTTTCCAATAGCTTGCTCGAGGAATTTTCACGACTTTGTCTTAGTTTTGAATACTAGGCACTCTTGATCACGACGAACCCGAAAATACCAGTTTTTGCTCTGTTTTCAATCTTTTTTACCTGCAAGACATAAAAACACTAAACAAACATATTTGCATTATAATTAAGCATATTTTAGCATTTTTAGTCCAATTAATAGTGTTTTACGAGGTACAAAAGATGTATGTTTTAGCAAATATCACAACGCTAGCTGGAAGAGAGAATAACTCATCAAACACTGGTTGAAATACAAGATCCCATTCATGCCTCGATGGTGGTACAAACGATGCTGAAGGAGGAGGGTTTGGAATGAGTCCTAAACTGAGTGTTGCAGGAGTCATTTCATGAAGCGCGGGTTCTAAATTGCTTTGTTCAGAAGCCATTGCCATCAGCTCATCAAAATCGACAAGGATGGTTTCAATTGTTTTTTGGGTATGTCAGTTGTAAATATGGTAAGCTTTCTACTTTGGAGCATCTCTGATGAAAATACCTATATCAGCTTTAGCTTAAAGTTTGCCTAAATTCTCACTATCATTGTTTAGGTAATAAAGTGCACCAAAACCGTAAAGGTAGGATAAATATGGTTTTCTTTCATGTAAGAGCTCATAAGGAGTTTTTCTATGGCGTCTTCGTATAATGGATCAGTTTTGGGTGTAACATATGGTAGCAACTGCTTTAACCCATAGAAATAAAGGAGCTTTTGCATAGATTAACATTGTTCGAGCGGCTTCAACAAGAGTACGATTTCGCCTTTCAACAATACCATTTTGTTGTGAAGTTCGTGCAACCGATGTTTCATGAGAGATGCCAACATGTTCATAGTAGTCTCGCATAGTTTAATTAACGGACTCAGTTCCATTATCTGTACGAATGTTCTTACAGCTGCATTTAGTCTAACTTGTATCATTTTTAGAAACTTGATTATAAAATCAGGAACTTCATCTTTTGATGCTAGAAACTTCACCCATGTGAACCGAGAGTAGTCATCAACAATGACGAGGATGTACTTTTTTACCATTTACACTTGCAACACGCCTAGGCCCATAAAGATCCATGTGCAGAAGATATAGTTTTTCTTCATTGGTGTCTTCAGATTTGGGCTTATGTGATTGTTTCTTGCTTTTTCCCATAGCTCATGCAGAACACAAAAGGTCCTTTTCAAATTTAAGTTTGGGAAGACAACGTACGAGACCGTTTCTAGCCAAGTGATTAAGAGCACCAAAGTTCAAATGAGACAGACGTCGATGCCATAACCATGACTTAGTCTTTGTGGCTTTTGACAAGAGACATATAGAAGAAGACGCCATCATATCCCCAATGGACAGAGAATACAAGTTAGTTCCTCGAGATCCTGAAAGTAAATAAACACCTTCCAGATTACGGACAAAACAAGTTTGTTTTCTGAAAGCTACTTCAAGATCTGAGTCGCAGAATTGACCAACGGAGAATATATTGTGTCCTAGTCCTTCCACATAATAAACCCTTGAAATTGTGACATTCCCTATCTAATAATGACCATAGCCCATAATCTTCGCAACTTGGTCATTACCGAATTTGAAAATACCGAGAAACTTATGAACTAAATTTGTGAGCTGAGAGTGATCTCCGATCATGTGCTTGGTGTATCCTAAGTCCAAATACCATAGATTAATTAGGACAACCTGCAATCAATTAGAGAAGAAGAGGATGGAGCAACTAAAGTATCGGATCCTCGAGATGTACCGTGTTCCATTCTGTTAGCAGTCATAGATTTTTCAACCTTAGGTTTGCTATTAGGAACATATTTAGGTACTTTAGGTCTCCTAGTATATACTCTAGTTACTACATGTTCGGGTGCAACTACTTCAAGAAGAATGGGAACACTAAGAGGCACTTTATTAGCGGCGGTAATCCTAGTTAAAGGGCACGCGTTTCCAAATAAGGTGAAAGTCCTTCCGGTGGGTTTCCATTTATATCCAACAGTAGGTTTTCATTCTTTTCTCTTTTTATTTTTCTTAGAGCCAGATTTATAACACACATTCATACTATTCACATGATTAATTAAACACATAGCATGATTAGCATCAAACAAACATTCATTGCATATATAAAAAAGAGCCTGAGCACCTTTAACAGGATGCTTTACATGTTTATTACAAACATTTTTAGAATCAGAGTTCAATTTATTCAACTTAGATTTAACTTTCCTAGATTGGATTTCTATTTTATTCTTCTCATTACTACTTGGTGTTCGCGAAATCCTATCAATCTTTATATTGCCTGAAGGCTTTGATCCGCTAGCACTAGTAGAAAGGTTTACTCCTGTAGAAGACAATAGAGGTCTGTTAGTTACTTTGGGAATGTTACTTGATGATGTGACAGTGTCCATAAATCAAACTATTTTCTTCTTGTTAATAGGCGTGATCGTAACTAATTTCTCACTAGGTTTGTGAATATCAGGGCATGTATCTCTAACATAACCTAGTAACTCCTGAATCATCTTAACATACATACAGGCTGAGTAAGATGTACTATCTAAAGGGTTTCATGATTCGGCTTGTTCAACTACCTCCCTAAGAATAGTAGCTTGTTCCATATTATGCTTAAGGTAGTATTCGTGAGCTTCCCTATTATTCTTAACCTTAGGAGCCAAAATTACTGGGTCAAGCTTATACATTCCTGGAGCATTAGTAGTAGCATTTGACACATGGGCAACATTATCAACAATTTCTTTACCTTTTAATTTTCTGAGATCATTTTTTAATGATGTTATGACAAACACTTTTTCCTGAAGTTGAGCATTTAAATCAGTAACTTGAACAGACTTTTGATTTAATTGATTAACCAAAGAGTCAGTGTGTTCTTTAGCACGAACACGTGATGGTTTAATTGAATTATAAAGTTATTTATAAGTCTGTTTCAAATGCTCATTCTCAGCAATTAGTTTTGTCACCCTATATTCCAGTTAAATGTTGATAGTCTCAATTTCATCGAAGTCCTTTTTCACACTTTCACTGGTAGAAGTTTCATTGACACACTTAATGTGTGCTTTCAACTTCTTGATTGTCGTGTCTTTTGCTTGAAGCTCAACTTTCAAATTGATTAATTCAAACAATTGATCAAATGAAGGTTCAGTTTGGTTCACAGATGTGTTATTCTTTTGAAAATTTCTTTGTTGAGTTGCATTGCAAGTTTAACAGAAATGCAGTGTTGTTTAAGTGTAGAAAAGCTTTTCGAAAGTCTATTATACTCATCTTTTCAACCATGTTGTGTTGTTTGATAAGCTCAACTTCAAGTTCCAAACACTTGTTGCACATTTCTACATAATTCATAAAACCATTCATTGCAACAAAAGATTTCACATTCAAAGAAGTATTTTTATCCCACTAAGAATTCACAACAATATTCATAATATCTTGAGAAATGATTAGATCCAAGAGTGGATCGTTTTCAAACAAAAATTGTTTCTTTTAAATTTCAAAACACTGTTTGTCTACATGATATTGTTGAACAGCAGCTTCCATCTGGTTAAAAACTGTTTGTACTTCTGTTACCTTATTTAAAAGATCTTTATTAAAACATTGCATATGCCTTTTAAGGTCTTTACAAATGGAATTATTTCTTTTAGAAAAACAACTTTAGTGTGTTCAAACCCCCATTATTCTTCTGTTAAAGCATCAGGTGTGATCTGATTTTTCACCACATTGTCAAATAGGCCAAGATGGTATTTAAGCTTTTTAAGGCTTGTATTAACCAGGATTACCTTAGGAAGTTCCCGAGGAGCCTTAATTTTGACAGGCGAAGAAGCAGATTTGTTAGTATTAGGGTGCGAAGTTTGTAACCGGAAAGCTTGTTCATCAGACAGTTCTTGTTATGGGACAAAACATTTACCAAAAGGTTTAGATAATCGATTTATCTTATGCTAGGTTCAGTTCCTGAGCCCTTCAGTCTTTTAGTAGATTTAAACATAAAATCCCCTAAGTTACTCAAGCTAAAGTAGTTCAGTTTGAGATGCTGAAGTTCCTTCAGCATCAGCTCTTCAGGTTCTTATAAGATTGGGAAGTATCTTCACTTCAGTGTATGCAGCTGTACAGAAACTAAACTTCCTTAAGATAAAAAGATTTTGAAAACCAAGAGCTTTGTTGAGATTGTATCATAGATAACCTGTGGTTTATCAGTAGCATATGCATATGTTTTGCGCGTATTGACTCATTTTGTAAACAATTGTATCAAGTATTCTGTTAACTTCTTTTCCAAACAATTTCTTTATCAATATATCTTAATTTCTTTCCTTGACTCGTGTTGAGACATAACCTTGTCATTAAAACGATTCCTTGCCCTTTTATATTGCTCAAATGAGTTTGTTTAAGTGAGTTAATTTTCATTTCAAAATCCGCAAACTGTGCATTTTTATCCCGAATTATATCATCCATTTGTGAATCAATAAGTTTTTCTCTACTACTTAGATCTACATTTTGTCTTTCCTCTAGCATTTTCACCCGTTCTTTGTATCTTTCAAGCTCAGAAGATAAAGTCTCATTGATAATTTGATTGTCCTGATTGACCTTGTTACAATTAGTTACTTGAGTTGACAGTTGTTCAAACACAGATAATATCATGGAATCTTGTTGTGTAGAAGAGTTAGTATCCTAAATAGCTGCATTTTGTGTTTCAAGCAGATACTGAGAGTAAGAAATGATATTGCTATCACTAATTATCTCATCCTCTTGATGATCCACATCATGAGAATGTTTTAGAATAAGACAGAAACGACATAGATATAAAGAACACCCCAAACAAAAAACCAAAAGCAAACACAAGCCACCTAAACCAGCCAAGACCACACCCCCCGCCGCATACAAACAAGAGCACGCAACCAACAACTATTGCACACTTTTGATTTAGCATATTTTTATGAGTATTATCAGAGTGTGGTACCCAGAGAGAACATCTGAACCGTAACTAGATAAATTGGCCATGAGAACAGCTTTAGCCGTGGAGATGTCATTACAGTCAGAGTCATAAGCATCCAGATCATCTGCCTGATATGCTGCATTATGTGTAATGATAGAATGTGTGACTGGACCTTTTGCAATTCCAGGATCTGCCAAGAATTCCAATTCCTCTTTATTCCAAACTTTACCAGATCCTTATACTTCAACCAATAACACTTTATCCCTGAACCAAGTAGCATCTCTTTTCCTCTTGCTGTTGGCACTTCTTAGCCATCGTGACTATTCTCCCTTGGCAGTTAAAACATTTCACAACCCTTTGTTGATTTGAAGTCCTTCCTCATATTCCTGAGGTGTTAGCACCTGTTCCTATGAATACCAGAGCAAAGACCTTTGTCTCCTCTAAACTTATTGAATGGTAACCATACCATCCTGAATAGTTGCTTGTTGTCTTGGGTTAAAAGAATTTCTTAACTGATTGTTGGTAGATGGAAAACATGATGTGACAACAGTAGACAAGAATGACATCATTTTGTTGATGGCATCAATTGGGCCATCACTCGGCTTAAACACAGGAGCTGTAAGACCGGAGTCTAAATGAGGAAATTCAACTTTTTGTGGGTGGTGATTGACTGTGGGATCAACATATTCAATTTGAGGAATGGTTTGTGGTTGTGGATAAGCATGTTGGTGAACAGTGGATGAATAAGCATTTGGTTGAGGTGTTGATGGAAAAGTAATTGCAAGTGGTGTTGATGGATAAGCAGTTGAGTATTGTTGTGAATGATGAATTGATCCATATTAAGGAGACTGAGATGGTGAAAATTATTGTTGAAACTAAGGATTGTTGTATGAAGATTGATAAGTGTTGTAGTGAGATGGTGTCATCTGATTAGCAACTAGGTGCAAAGGGAGTCTTGATTAAGTTCACTGCGATAATAC
This sequence comes from Tanacetum coccineum, assembly GCA_026074375.1. Classification (NCBI taxonomy): domain Eukaryota; kingdom Viridiplantae; phylum Streptophyta; class Magnoliopsida; order Asterales; family Asteraceae; genus Tanacetum; species Tanacetum coccineum. The sequence goes on from BQNB010042603.1 coordinate 18,876, forward strand.
GGACTTTATTACATAAAGTTGTGTTGTACAAGAAGGTGCATTAAGCTGATCGAATTTGGTAGTGTGCAAATCCCTTACAAGTTTGACATCCGTCACAAACTTACTCCATTCAGGTGGAAGAACCTGTTAAGAATTTGTATTGACTTGAAATTGTTTGCAATTTGAAATTGTAGACGTTCATGGCCGTTGATAAGCTGTAGAAATCCGGTAATTACTGATGTAGTGATTCCCTCTTGATGTGAGCTAACTATCAAACTCTATCTCATACAGCATACTTCTCTACATGCTTTGATAATAAAGTTACCTTGCATGATAATTGAAACTCTTTTCCCATAGATCCGTTGGCAACTCTGTGATGATTATCGAGTTGCAATAGACATCAGGGTAGTAGTCCTGAAGAATGATATTTGTTGCTTTTAATCATAGTCAGCTGAATGTTCTCTAATGTAACAATTTTTAGCATATTTATTTTCCTCTTGTCAGCGCCAATTTCTTCAATCGTGGCCAAATGATGGACCAGGTTTGACTGATTCAAGAATCATTCTACCATAGCTATTTGTTTTCATGTAAAGTTTTCCCATATTATTTTGCAAGAATCATATAAAAGCTTTTTCCAACATTGGTGGAAATACGATTGTCACCACACAGAGAGAATCAATGAATTCAACGCACGAAGAGTAGTCATTGTTAATTAGTTATGTGAAAAGTTTACTTTGATGATCGAACAGTGATAAAAAGTAATTGTGTTAAAGTGAGTTGATTAAATCGCCTTAGTCCAAATTGATTAAATCGCCTTAGTCCAAATTGATTAAATCGCCTTAGTCTAAAGTGTTTAAATCGCCTTGTTAAGAAATGATCAAACCGCCTTGAAAAAAATGATGAAATCGCCTTGTGATTAAATCGCCTTATAGGAAATGATTAAACCGCCTTGAAGAAGTGATTAAATCGCCTTATGATTAAGTCGCCTTATAGGAAATGATTAAATCGCCTTCTGCTAAAAATGATGAAATTGCCTTCAGCAAAAATGATTAAATCGCCTTCAGCAAAAAAAGATTAAATCGCCTTCTGCTAAAATGATTAAATCGCCTTCTGCTATAATGATTAAATCGCCTTCTGCAAAAATGATTAAATCGCCTTCTGCTAAAATGATTAAATCGCCTTCGAGAACCTGTTTAAACCGCCTTCTTCAAAATCACCCAACTATTGCAAAACCTAAAAAGATTTCACTTTTTGATGGTTTACCTCAAAATCTCTTTATAAACAAACTTCTAGTAATACTAAGCCTATAAGAACCTTAAAAATGCAAACTTTATGGTTTTTAAGAAAAAAAATCAAGATTTGTACCTTATAAGACTCACGAAAACACATTTTTGCACAAAGATGATGTTTTCTTGGCTCTAAGCTTGTACACCTTGTATAACAAAAATACTAGATCATTTATACTGATTCATCGAAAACATATCGGTAATAATATTCCTGTTAGATATAAAAATTACTTTAGGAAAAGTAATGATCAATCTTCCGAGTGTCATAATCCCAACGAGAATTGAATTGAAAACCACGTCTATGTTTGAAATTTAAATGCTTGATTATATTTTAATTTTGGTTTTTGATTTTAAACTGTGGAAACTAGAAGGGGGGGTTGAATAGTTTACATGTTTGTTTTACGTTTCAAAATTTTACTTTTAAAAATGTATAGATCCGAGTTATATGTTCAATCAAATCACAATATGAACAAGCAATAACTATCTAAACGAAAACTAAATAATAATAATAATGATGTAAAGAGATAAGGAAAGAAAAAACCAAACCAAGACAAGGAAAGAAAAAAACCAAACCAAGACACTAAGATTTTATAGTGGTTCAGCTACGAAGCTCCTCTTCGCCCTACTTCACACCTCGAGTATCCGACTCGAGATTTTACTATGTCAACAAGCTCCCTTTAGGCGGAGAAAACCGTTTACACGTCGCTTACTTTATTTTCCGACACTAAATTAAATGTCAAGTCATAATCTTAGCTAGAACCAGTATACCACTTCACAAGATATACACACTCACAAGATCTACACTATCGGATCTACATAATATCCGAATCACACAAATACACAAGATAAATACAATAGAGTTTTGGTACTTAGAAGAAAGGAGGATAGATCACTAATTAACACTTCGTTTCTTGACGAATACGAGTGTTCTTCTCTTGCACTTGAATGAGAGGGAAGAGATGAGAAGAAGAGATTAGATCACTTGAAACAAGATCTAAGTATGTTAGTGATCAAGAGTTTTAGTGAGAGAAAGAAGGTTTAGAGAGAGAAAGAAAAGACTGAAAAATTTCGTGCAAAGAGGAATGATTTTCTGCTGGGAATGGAGCAGTATTTATAGGCAGGGAATCCCAACGGCTCTCTAGGGGCGGTCCCGACGGTCCCTTATATATAAGGGGGCCGCCGCCTAGACTCCGCTCCCTTTTTTGTCTTTTTGTGGGGAAGGTTGTATCTGGTGTAGAAGCTTCCGTTTTGGGGGGGAAATTTGAATTTCAAATTTTAAGTTTTTAATAAAACTTTTTATTTTAATTAGAAAATATTTTGTAAAAGTATTTTTGAGAAAATACTTTTGTAGAATTAAAAGTGAGGATTAAGAGAAAAATATTTTCTTGATCACTAATCATGCTTAATTAATTTGTTTGTCCATACCTTAAGTGATCACTAATCTTAGAAATGAAATTTTACATTTAATAATTTGTAGACGTTTATTTTTATTGTAAACGTTTTTACATTTTGTTATTATCAAAACGTTGAGAGGTCGAAAAATATAAATAACGTTTTTAGGCATTATTTGTATTAACAATCTCCCCCTTTTTGATGATGACAAAATATAAACTCATTTTAAATAAAATTAAAGATGTCAAATTATTAAATGAGTTATGTTCCATTTCTCCCCCTTTTTGTCGAATTCAAAAAGAATGATCGTCGAGTTGTTGAAGGAAGAAAGAAATCGACGATATCAAGACTCCCCCTTGATGTATGCTCCCCCTTGTTCGGGGCACCAAGGGATCGATCTTACGATAATTGTTTTGCTACAAAACCAAGTTAGAAGTACAAGTGCAAGACAAATATATTTCAAGTTAACACATTGTATTTAAATTAACAAAACAAGAGTTTCATTCCACCAACAAGAAACTCATACATTAGCACATTCAATTAATACATTCATGCAAGATAAAACTAGAACTAATACAAGATAAAGAGAAACAATACTACATAAGTCTTAAATGATTCATGATTCATAGAGAATGACTTTTTAAGCAAAAGGTTTGGGGTTTCACGTTTATGAAAACATTTAGATATTTTTAAGGTGGAGGTGGAAAGTGTGAAGTGATTGCGGTAGTAAGAAGATATTCAAGATGAGCAAACATGATATTCATCTCATCTCTTAGGGTGAAGAAAAGGTTTCGGTTGTGAGAACAACAAATGCAAGTTGACCCATGATAGTCATGATAGTTGTAGAAAAGAGGATGACCCATGATAGGTGGTTGAGGTTGTGGTTGAGATGGTGGTGATGGAGTGTCATGAATGTGATCAAGAGGAGTGATTGGGGACAAAGAAAGTGTGATATCCAAGGAAGGATGACTTTGAAGTGGTTGAGGATTTAGAGGTCTAGGAGGAACATCCCTCAGTACATCAAGATGCTTATCCACAATCATAATCCATTCCTCAAATTGAATATATTGTCTCCACAGTTAATCAACAAACACATCTGGTTGAATTTCCTCAGATAGACTCCTGTCAAGCAGTTCCTGTGTTTAAGCAAGGAGATGACCCTATTGATGCCATTAATAAAATGATGTCATTTTTGTCTACTGTCATCTCATCTCGTTTCCCTACTACCAACAATCAGCTAAGAAATTCTTCCAACTAAAGACAACAAGTAACTATTCATGATGGAAGGATGACTGTTCAACCAATTCAGGGGAGACAAAGTTCATTTGCTGCTGGTACTTCTGGAACAAGGGCTAACATCTCAGGAATAAGTGGGAATAAGCCAGGACAACAAATGATTGTGAAGTGTTTTAACCGCCAAGGGGAAGGTCACATGGCAAAAAGACAGTACCCAAAGCCAAAGAGGAAAAGGGATGCTACATGGTTTAGGGATAAAGTTCTTTTGGTTAAAGCACAAGGATCTGGTAAAGTTCTAAATGAGGAGGAATTGGAATTTTTGACAGACCCCAAAGTTGCAGAAGGTCCAGTTACATAGACGATCATTACACACAATGCAGCTTATCAAGTAGATGATTTGGATGCGTATGATTCTGACTGTGATGACTTCTCTACAGCCAAGGCAGTTCTTATGGCCAATTTGTCTAGTTACAGATCAGATGTTCTCTCCGAGGTACTTCACTCTGAAATCACTTATAATGATATGCTGAATCAAAGTGTGCAAGAGATGCAGTATTCTGAACAAACTCATCTTGTGAATTATCTAGAGAATGAGATAACAAGTGATAGCAATATCATTCCTTATTCTCAGTATCTGCTTGAAACACAAAATGCAGTTGTTCAGATACAAAATTCTCTTGCATCAACAAGATGTCTGATATCTATCTGTGTTTAGAACAATCTGTAGATCAAGTAACTAATTGTATACAGGTCAATTGGCAATCTAATTGCCAATAAATCCTTATCTGTTGAGCTTGGAAGATACAAAGAACGGGTAAAATTGCTAGAAGAAAGACAGAATGTGGATTTAAGTACTCGAGAAAAGCAAGATGTCATGATATTATCTGTGTTTAAACAATTGTCAGATCAAGTAACTAATTGTAACAAGGTCAATAAGGGCAATCTAATTGCCAATAAATCCTTATCTACTGGCTTGGAAGATACAAATGTACGGGTAAAATTGCTAGAAGGAAAGACAGAATGTGCATTAAGTCCTCGAGAAAAGCTAAGATGGATGCTAATATTTGCGAGAAAAATAGCTCAGTTTGCGGGATTTTGAACAAGGAAATAACTATCTGATCAAACTCTTTCTGGAACAATCAAAGGAAAAGGATTTGTTTGCAACATCACATTTTAATTGTTTTGAAAAATGAACATCAAGGAAAAAGAAGCTAAGATATTGATAAATGAATTTGCTCTATGGAAAGAAGTTAAAGAACTGGGGCAATATTGTTTGTAATCGGTCAATACCGCGCAAACTATAGCATATGCCTCATGAAACCACAAGTTTGCTATGATAACAACCTAAAAACTAGCTCTTGGTTCAAAATCCTTTCTATCTTAAGAAAGATCAGCAGGTTAGGCCAATGCTTTATGTGGTTAGAGTTATTGCTAGGGAAAACTAATGTGATTTCAATTGCTGATCTGAAGATACTTTGATGCTGAGGAAGAGAGTCGATCAAAAATGCCTTTTAACACAAAGTGATCCACAAGTCTTAGAAAGAAAGTTAACATTTAACCAATAAATTATGTGAGTTAATCGATTTATCTGAAAGATTTTGGTAATGTTTTGTCCACAACAAGAACTTTCTGAGGAACAAGCTGCGGTTACCAAACTTACTTCCCTAATACTGACCAATTCTGCTCTTCACCTGTCAAATTGAGGCTCCTCGGAACTTTCCTAAGGTAAAGCTAGGTTTACACAAGCCTTAAACATCTTAAATACCTTCTTTGCAATTTGACAAGTGTGAAAAAGCGAATTCACGCCTATTGCTTTAATGAAGGGGAATGGGGGTTGAACACACTAAAGCTGTTTTTCTAAAAGAAATAATTCCATTTGTAAAGACCTTAAAAGACATATTCAATGCTTTTGATAAAGATCTTTTAAATGAGGTAACAAAGGTACAAACAGTTTTTAACCAGATGGAAGCCGATGTTGAACAGTATCATGTAGACAAACAATGCTTTGAAATTCAAAAGAAACAAATTTTAATTGAAAATAATCGACTCTTGGATCAAATCATTTCTCAAGATATTGTGAATATTTTTGTAAATTCTTCGATGGATATAAATACTTCTGTAAATGTGAATTCTTCTGTTGCTATCAATGATTCTGTGAATTGTGTAGAAATGTGCAACAAGTGTCTCGAACTTGAAGCTGAGCTTATCAAACAACACAACATGGTTGAAAAAGATGAGTATAATAGACTTTCAAAAAGCTTTTCTAAACTTGAACAACACTGTATTTCTCTTGAACTTGTAATGAACTCATAAAGAAAAAATAATTTTTTCAAATGGAATTATCATATATAGTGAACCAACCGACCCTTATTTGATCCCATGTGTTGAATTGAATATTTAAAAGTGTAGGCTTCATTCAAAGACATAACAATCGAGAAGTTGGAAGCAAACATTAAAACGTTTGAAACTAATGTGAAAAAGGACTTAGATGAAATTGGAGACATCATTTGAATGACATAGGGTGACAAAACTTATTGCTAAGAATGAGCATTTGAAACAGACTTATAAACAACTTTATGATTCAATTAAACCATCACGTGTTTAGGCTAAAGAACATGCTGAATCGCTGGTCAATCAATTAAATCAAAAGTCTGTTGAAAATACTGATTTAAATGCTCAACTCCAGGAAAATGTTTTTGTCATAACAGCATTAAAAATGATCTTAGGAAATTCAAAGGAAAAGACATAGTTGACAATGTTGCGTAAGTGTCAAATGATACCACTATTGCTCCAGGAATGTATAAGCTTGACACAGTGACTTTGGCTCCTAAGGTAGAATATTAGGAAGCTCGCATCAATTTTATATATATCCAATATATATATTAATAGACTTTCATTTATTTATCATCAAATTAATGTTTTTCTTATTATTTATTCATTTATCTATCATGGGCTTATAAATTTTAATTATATATTAAATCATATATTACCTTAAGCACACTATGGAACAAGCTGCTATTCTTAGGGAGATAGTTGAACAAGCTAAATCACTAAACCCTTTAGATAGTGCATTTTACTCTACCTGTAAGTTTGTTAAGCTAATTCAAGAGGTGCTAGGATATGTTAGAGATACTTGCCCTGATATTCACAAACCTGGTGAGAAATTAGTTGCTGTCTCGCTATCACATAAGAATAACAGGTTAGGTTTGCTGAACTATCATATCAATAGCACATCCCAAATACCAACATTTGGCTCTTCTATACAAAGAACCAAACACACCATTAACATTCTTTTTTTGTTTCTTTTTTTTTTTATGTGTCAACTTCTACAGGAGTAAGCCGATCTACTAAATCTAGCAGGTCAAAGTCTACAGACAATACAAAGAATTATAAGATTATGTAGATTTCAAGTAGTACCCAGAAGAAGAATAAAGTAGAAGACCACTCTAAGATAGTTAAGTCTAGTTTAAATAAATCAAATTATGTTGTTGAACCTTCTTGAAATGCAAATGTGCATCATTCCAAATTAAATATAAATTCTGAGCTAATGTGCGTTAAATGTAATAGTTCTATGTTTGATGCTAGACATGAATTGTGCTTTTTTGAATTTTTTTTTATATGAATGTGAGTTCCAAATCTAAGTCTATTAAGAAATCTAAAAAGAAAGAAGCATGGAAACCTACAGGAAAAGTTTTTACTAAAATTGGATATAGCTGGATACCCACAGGAAGGACTTTTACTTTAGTCAGAAATGTATGCCCTTTAACTAGGATTACCGCCACTAATAAAGTGCCTCTTAGGGAACCCATTCCTCTAGAAGTAACTGCACAAGCATATGTAGTAACTAAGGTTTATACTAGGATACCTAAGATACCTAAAACTAATGGTTCTAATAGCAAACCTAAGATTGCAAAATCTGTTATTTCTAACAAAATGGAACCCGATACATCTTGGGGATCAAATACTTCAGTTGCTCCATCTTCTTCTTCTTGTGTCGATCTCAGGTTGTCCAAATTTTTTTGTGGTATTTGGACTCCGGATGCTCCAAGCACATGACTGAGATCGCTCTCAGGTTCACCAATTCGTTTCACTAGTTCTCGGGTACTGTCAAGTTTGGTAACGACCATATTGCAAAGATTATAGGGGATGGTGACTATCAGATAAGGAATATCACAATTTCAAGCGTTTATTATGTGGAAGGGTTATGACACAATATATTCTCCGTTGGTCAATTCTGCGACTTAGATCTTGAAATAGCTTTTTGAAAACACACGTGCTTTGTTCGTAATCTGGAAGGTGATGATTTACTATCAAGATCTCGGAGAATACCAACCTTATACATTGTCAATTAGGATCTGATGGCGTCTTCTCTATTTTGTTCTTGTCCAAAGCTCAAAGACAAAAAATCCTGGTTATGGCACGATGATTGTCACATTTGAACGTTTGGTGCTATTAATCATTGGCTAAAAAAATGGTCTCGTAGAGGTCATTCCCTAAATTGAAATTTGAAAAGATCATTTCTTTGTTCAGGCATGTGCTTGGGCAAAAGTAAAGTAAAATCACATAACTAAATACGAGACCCTAATCAGAAAAACTATATTTTATGCATGGATCTTTGCGGGCCTATGTGTGTTGCAAGTATATGGGAAAAAGTACATCCTCATCATTGTAGATGATTACTCTCGGTTCACATGGGTGAAGTTTTTAGCATCAAAAGATGAATGCCCTGAGTCATAATCAAGTTTTAAGATGATACAAGTTAGATTGAATACGCCTATCAGGAACATTCATACAGATAATGGAGCTGAGTTTGTCAAGAAACATCGGTTGCACGATCTCCACAACAAAATGGTGTCGTTGAAAGGCGAAATTGTACTCTTGTTGAAGCCGCTCGTACAATGTTGATCTACGCAAAAGCTCCTTTATTTCTATGGGCGAGGCAGTCGCTACCGCATGTTACACCTAATAATGATCATTATACGCTGTCGCCGCATGGAAAAAAACTCCTAATGAGCTTTTACATGACAAAAAAACCCGATCTATCTTACCTTCGTATCTTTGGTGCACTTTGCTATCCAAACAATTATAGTGAGGATTTGGGCAAACTTAAAGCTAAAGCTGATATAGGCATTTTCATTGGATATGAACCCAAGAAGAAAGCTTACTGTATCTATAACCGATGTACCCGAAAAATCATTGAAACCATCCATGTCGATTTTGATGAGCTGACGGCAATGACTTCTGAACAACTCGGTTCGAGTCCTGGGCTTAACTGCAAACATCCAGTTAAGGCTTGTCCAAACTCATATTTCCTCAACAACCTTGTATTCCACACAAAGTGATGCCTTGGATCATGTGTTCAACCTATGTTCGATGAATCTTTGTCCTCTAACTATTGCTGTCTCTCCAGTTCCAGTACCTGCTGCACCAAGAGCTGTTGACTTAGCTGATTCGCCTGTGTCTACGTCAATTGACCAAGATGCTCCATCAACAAGTATCCCATCAACACAAGATCAAGAACATTATCTAATTATTTCTCAAGGTTGGGCGTGTTATTGAAGAATCACCAAAAACACACATTTTCATGATGATCCACTTCACAAATTTCTTCATGAAGACTCGACTTCTCAAGGATCGTTATCTAATGTGAGACCAATCCACACTCCATCCGAATCACTTAGTAGATGGACTAAGGATCATCCTATAGCAAATGTAATTAGAGATCCTTCTCGTTCTGTCTCCACCAGGAAAGCTAACTACAAACTGTGCCTTGTGTGTTATTTTTGATGCCTTTCCTAACTTCTGTAGAACCAATATACTTCAAACAAGGAATTACCGAACCATCATCGATCGATGCAATGCAAGAAGAAATTCATGAATTTGAAAGGCTACAAGTTTGGGAATTAGTGTCGTGTCCAGATAGAGTCATGTTGATCAAACTAAAATGGATTTATAAGGTCAAGACAGACAAATTTGGCGGGGTACTAAAGAATAAGGCTAGATTAGTTGCTCAGGGATTCAGGCAAGAAGAAGGAATCAATTTCGAGGAATCATTTGCACCGGTTGCAAGAATAGAGGTCATCCGTATCTTTGTAGCAAATGCAGCCAACAAGAATATGACGATTTTCCAAATGGATGTAAAAACGGCTTTCTTAAATGGCAAGCTTAAAAAGGAGTCTACGTTTCTCAACCAAAAGGATTTGTGGATCAAGATAACCCATCGCATGTGTATAAGCTCAAAAATGCCCTATACGGTCTCAAACAAGCACCACGTGCATGGTACGCCATGCTGTCAAGTTTCCTCATTTCACAACATTTCTCCAAAGGTGCAGTTGATCCGACGCTCTTCACACGGAAAGCAAGGAACGACTTATTACTGGTACAAATTTATGTTGACGATATAATATTTGCATCCACTAATACTGCTTTATGTAATAAGTTTGCTAATCTAATGACCACTAAGTTCAAGATGTCAATGATGGGGCAGATGTCATTCTTTTTAGGATTACAAATTTCTCAAAGTCCCAGAGGCATCTTTCTAAACCAGTCAAAATATGCTTCTGAAATAATTAAAAAATATAGTTTAATGACTAGTGATTTGTGACACACTATGCGTGAAAAGCGTAACTGGATGAATGATCTACATGGGGACGACCTGTTGATGCTTACACTTTACCAGTGCATGATTGGATCACTTATGATCTGACTTCCAGTAGACCGACTTATTTATGCAGTCTGCTTCATTGCCCGGTATAGGAAAGCATATCGAAAAGCACTTTAAATGCGGTTAAACGGATCTTTCGATACCTAAAGGGAACCATTAACATGGGTCTCTGGTACAGCAAAGGAACCGTATGGTCTCTAAAACAGCATATTGCAGATGCTAGATCAAGCGGGTGTCAGGACCGCTAAGACGCAGACATCAGGAGCGGCTCAATTTTTAAGTGATAAACTTGTTAGCTGGTCTTCCAAGAAGTAAAAGAGCACTGCTATATTGAGTATAGAGGCAGAATATATCGCCTTATCTAGGTGTTGTGCACAAATCCTATGGATGCGTTTACAGTTAACAGATTATTGTTTTTAATTCAATAAGATTCCTCTGTACTGCGACAATAAAAGTGCGATTGCTCTATGCTGCAACAACGTTCAACACTTAAGAGCCAAGCACATTATTGTACGATACCATTTTATAAAGGAGCAAGTGGAGAATGGAATAGTGGAACTCTACTTTGTTCGGACGGAATATCAATTGGCTGACATCTTTACCAAACCCTTGCCAGAATAGATTTCAACTTCAGTGATCGAAAAGCTCGGTATGAGAAGCATGTCTCCGGAAATGCTAAAACGTCTGACAGAGGAAGAGGATGAGTAAAGGTGGTTAGTCGCGGTATATCCTGTATCATATGTATGTAAGAAAACATAAAAACTCAAAAATATTTTTCTTTTATATAAATTTTTCAAAAAAACAAAATTAAAAATTAAAAAATCTAAAAAATATAAAAATATGTATCTTTGGCATGTCTTCTGAAAATCGATAACATTTACGGCCTTAGAAATGTCATTTAATAATGATACAAGGCTGTAAATGAAGTTCGAGCAGAAGTTCAAAAGTTTTTAAAACATGCCAAAAATGGCTTGCTATTATTTCAAAAAGAAAACTTGACCTCACAACGGGAATTTATTCTCGGGCATGGTCTACTTTATGGCCATGCAAAGGCTTGTGATTACTTTGCATCACAACCCGTGCTTCCTATATTCCATAAGTGTACGTGTCAGTGCACTTATGTGTTAAAATAAGAGAAATTTTATTTTATATGGTGTTGTTTTCAAAAAATAAAAACTAAATATCTGAAAGTTATCTGAAAAACATTTTCAAAGACATTTGACCACTCAAACAACGACTACAGCTCTTTAAATAGAAAACGGGTCATTGTTTGAGGGGGAGAAAATGTCAAATATCTTCTTCATAAAATCAGTTTGTGCTAAAGGAAAAAGGTTTTAAACAATAATGGGTTAACAATTAAAGGGGAGTTAATTAAGTTTAGCTTATGTGAGCCTTGACTGCTATGTGTTTATGCCTTTTAGGGAATAGATGGCAAAAATAAGTTGCTAGGTATGATAGTTAAAAACAATAGGGACTATTTGTGCCATTTGTCAAACTAAATAATGCCTAAGTTATCTTGTTTATGAAAAATGCATAAGTTATAATAGTTGAGGGGGTAAAGGGTTAAAAACAATTTTTTTATAAACCCCTTCCACCCTCTTTCGTCACACAGTACCAAACACACACTTAAAAAAAATTCCCTCTTTTTCATTTAAAACAATTAAATCTCTCCAAGTTCATCATTCCAAGTGTTTTCAATATTAAGGTACAACTAAACAAGTGTTCTCTACACCCTAAAGGTCTCATCTCTCAAAGGAATTAAAGTATAATCCACTTTTGAATTTGAAAACCCTAAAAATTGATTTAGGGTTCTTCAAAATCAAAAGTGAGTAAAACCCTAAATTAATTGAGGGGTTTTGTTCGTCTAAGGGTGTACATTACTCGTGTAATATAGTTTTCATTTGGTAAACATATGATTGAGTTATGTTAGATTCTTGTATGCGAAAATATGGAAAATGGGTAGAACATGTAAAATGTTGTTGGGTTTGCTGTTAGAATCTGTTAGACATATACTTGTATGCATTAGAACTCTTATATCTTTTGTTTGAGCATAAATGAAACTCATGAATGTGCTTTATGTGATTTCGAGTTCGTGGTGAGCCTTGTGATAGTTTTTGTGGTTAATTCATATTGACAATGGTTCAAACAATAATATGAGATGCTAAGATACATGTATAGATGATTTATGATGCCTAAAGTGCTAAGTGTATAATTTGAAAAATCAGAGGCAAATTAAGAAAGTATGAAGGAGGCAAATTAGTTTCTCCTTCGGGAGGCGAATTAGTTTACCCCTTTAGGTGGAATTAGTTCACCCCTTTAGGAGGCGAATTAGTTCACCCCTTTAGGAGGCGAATTAGTTCACCCCTTTAGGAGGTGAATTCGTTCACCCCTATAGGAGGCGAATAAGTTCACCCCTTTAAGAGGCGAATTAGTCATTTCACTTAAGGAGGCGAATTAGTCATTTCTGTTAAGGAGGCGAATTAGCCATATTCCTTTAGGATGCGAATTAGTCATTTCCCTTAAGGAGGCAAATTAATCATAATCCTTTATGAGGCGAATTAGTCATATTCCTTTAGGAGGCGAATTAGTATTTCTGCTTAAAGAGGCGAATTAATATACTCCTTTAGGAGGCGATTTAAAACATAATTTAGGAGGCAAATTAAAAATTGGTTAATTTTATAATCTAGACAACGTTTGATAAATGCCTACATGTCATTAAAACTGTATGCCATATAGTGTCATATATCAACTTGGTTATATATAAACTGTATTGGCAAACTCTTGGCAGAATCATGACTTCCAAAGCTCAACAAAGTAAACTGGACAATGCCCTTGTTTCTCCTGAGAACCGTCGTGTCATTGGCAAATGCAGCATGAGGATAAATCCAGGAATGAAGCAAGAATCCTACTTCTCAAAGTAGCGTGGAATGCACTTGCCTCTTCCTCATTGCTATTCCTGCCGGGAATTCCTTATCACTGTTGAGTTCCATCATCTATATGCATCAATCTGGGCTACTGTCACCAAACACAAGATCATATTGATTCAGATGACAACAAGAAGTTTTCTGTAAATGTTGAAGTGTTCATAGATATTCTCAACATATGTCCAAGGATTCCGGGTAAAGAATTTGATGAACCACCATCTGAAGGGGAAGCATTATCATTCATCTGAGAACTTGGTCATTCTGGAGAGATCAAGTACATTACTGGTGTGATTTTTGATCATCTACACCAACCATGAAGAACCTTTGCATCAATCATCAACAAATGTCTATGTGGAAAGGTATCTGGTCTTGATAAGATTCGACTTTCAAGAGTTTAAATCCTATAGGGAATGTACTACAAGAAGAATATGGACTTTGTTGCTTTAATCTGGGAGGACTTGGCTTACTAGATTGATAACATGGATTCTAAGAAACAAGACAAGATGTTCTATCCTAGATTCATGAAGATCATCTGTAACACCCCCATTTTTACAATATAGCAGCGGAAGCTAATCTGGGGTATTACTTCATGGAAACAACAATCATAATCATAGAAAACGACCCAAAAGAGACGTTTGTTCAAAAGATACGTTATCATTCATTTCAAATCAGAGTTTTACAAAGGCAGGTCCCAAAATCTAGTTACATACAATGTGAATGATAACAAGTTTTAGCCATCTTCGAGTCCATGCCACTCCGTGCCGTATATTGCTCAATAACCTGAGATAAACATGCTAAAAAGTCAACACAAAGGTTGAGTGAAATTCATAGGTTTGATATAAATAGTTTGAATATAAATCATAGTGTAATAATTGTACAAACACAATTATTATGAAAATGGTATTGTTATGATCTTGGGTCACGTTATTATATACCCGTTATTTGTAATAATTGTAACAAATACAATTATTATAGTAACTGTGTATTATTGCGTTATCGTCTTGTTTGGTCTGTTTGGTCTGATTGGTCTTGTTCCTTGTCTAAGCACATCGCACTAACACATTATCATCAAAAGTCAATTTAACGACTTGAAGAGGCTGTATAACTATCACATATTAACTCCAATGTCAATTTAACGACTTGAAGTCAAATTTAACGACTTGTAGGATTTATTACACTAACATTAACATCCAAAGTCAATTTAACGACTTGAAGTCAAATTTAACGACTTGTAGGATTTATTACACTAACATTAATATCCAAAGTCAATTTAACGACTTGAAGTCAAATTTAACGACTTGTAGGATTTATGAAACTAACACATTAATATCCAAAGTCAATTTAACGACTTGTAGGATTTGTAATATTAACACATTAATATCCAAAGTCAATTTAACGACTTGAAGTCAAATTTAACCGACTTGTTGTAGATACTTAGGCAACATTGTAATGTTGTCAGAATAGCATGTAACTGTATTCGTAATTTATAGCAGGTATCCCCCTCACGGGTTTATGAAAAGATTGAAATGCGAGGCTATGAATTCATTAAGTCTTTAAAAAGTAATCACATTGTTATGAGTATATAAAAGAGTTTGTAACAAGCATGTATCCCCCTCGCGGGTTTATAAAACATGTAAAATAAGTAAATGCGAGGTTATGAACTTCACCTGATAGGTAGATGTAATAAATATTCCAAAATGAAAGCTGACGACCTTATCACAATCTTAACCGGGGAATGTTGATATAGTAAAATGATAGTAAACTGCCACGTCACGCAACCTGAGTAAATATGTTGAGTCTTAGGAAGATTGTACTCTAGAACTTAAGAGTTATGAGTTTGATTGGAAAGTTTAGAATTATTGTATCACTATTCGAGCCATCATAATTTAGAAGTCATTCAGTAAACGTTTGAGGAGCTAGGGCACTTTAAATCGTAAACCCAACAACTCAGTCAGAACGTAATACCAAGATGAAACTCCTTAATATGAAGCTCCCTAGTATTGTGATATGATATAATCGGTTTTAAGCGTTTTAATCCATATCTGGAAATGTTAAGCACGAGAAGCGTTAATTAAATTTATGTCTTGTAAGGTTTTAAACATGATTTTATACTTTTTCAAAATGTTACATTTTAGACCCTAGGGTTTGGAAAATTGCAAGTAGACCCCTAGGGTTTGCATTTTTACGACTTTGGTCCTTCAACTTTGAAAGATATACCAAGTAAACCTTGGACTTTGAAAAGTGACATAATAGACCCCTATAGTTATAACTTTGATAAAATGACACTTTTAGTCCTTTTAGTTATAAGTTTCTGAAATTTATGATATATACCCCTTGCATGGATTATAATTACAAAACATGTCCAAATTGCCATGCAAGCTTATTTTAACATTTCAATAGATATTTATAAGTTATAATAAACTAAAATATAAAGTTTTAACATAACACAAGTTTAATTTAACGATTCGTTAAGCTAGGAAGTAAAACGGGTCAAATTAGGGTTTTAAAATGAAAACGCGCGGGTTTTAAGATTAAATTCTTTCATGACTTATAAAAGCACTTATTTTAACATTATATAAGCTTATTAGGATAGATTATAACAATATTTAACCATTATAACATTTAGTTTTAAGAAAAATGCGAAATTAGGGTTTCTGGTGTACGGTTTTGGATCAAAAAGGCATTACACTTAGGTTTTTAAGTTTAAAGCTTTATATTATGATTTTATCAAGATCATATCAACATTATAACATTACATGAGCAGATATGAAGTTGATAGAACCTGGGTTTGAGCTTCAATGATCAAAAATAGTGGAAATGGGTCATTTCGAGTAGTATTTCCACTCGTACACCTTGTATCTTCACTCCGAGGCTTCAATACTTCAGGGATTTGCTTCTTGAACTTCTTTAATGATCCTAGGATCATAAGGGAGCAAAGGATTGCTTCCTATAAGGGTTATAGAGGAGGAGGTGTGGTGCAAGTTAGAATGAGCTATCTAAGGTCCTATTTATAGTAGTTTGAAGGCAAAAGAGTTAAGGAACACTAAGGATCTGTTCATGTACATGTGTAGGGTCTAGTAGGTGATGTGTTGAAGCTATGGTGTGAGTATGAGGGTCTAGGATAGTAGATTGAAGTGGTGGAAGTGTTTTTGGGGTGTTTGGGTGTTACGGCTAGAAGATGGACAACAAGGCCATCATGTGTCTTCAATTTTGGCCATGGAAAGGTAAGAGTAGGTGGGTAATCTGATTAAGGGTTTCTAGAAGGGTTTCATGGAAGTTATTTGCACTTGGAATGGTTTGAAATGGTTCAAAATTGATGGTGAAAGGATGCGGGCTGTTTTGGTGTTCGACTAGGGTTTCTCAAGTTTTCAAGTCTTTATTTCGTGTATAAATTATTAAGGATAGTTAATATATGTAACCAAGGTCTGATATAGTAAGGATTAGCAAAGGTATTCAATTGGTTTGGGTTAAAACGGATTAGAATTGAAGAAATGAGGTCACGGGTTTGATTAGGGCACGTTTAGGGTTTTTCTTGACTTTCTTGGTTTATATTTTGTATACTTTTGATTAGGAATGATGGAATACAGATCCTAGTGCTTAAATAAAGTATTATCAATGAAGTTTGATCGTTGGTTTTAGTTAAGATGGGTTGAAATTGAAAGAATAAGCTGTAGCTTTGAATTAGGGTTCATATAAGGCTTTTAGGGTTTTCTAGTTTTGTAATTCTCGTACATTGTTGAAGAAATGATGGATAATGATGGATAAAGGTTTGTAAACTCATTTTATGGGTTTACAATGACTCTTGGTTGCTTTCTTGAGAATGAGATGGTTAGAAAATGAGTAAACGGGTCAAAGTTACATTTAGTGCACAATTAGGTACATTTAGGGTTTCTCGGTGGATTCATTTCTTGTATAATTGAAGTAGAATGATGAAATGATGATGGAATATGATTGAGAATGTTGTAAATTAAGTTATTACAACTTATTTGAGTATTGGTTTAGGTTTACAATGGATAAAAATGAAGAAACGGGTCATTGTGTAGTATTTAGCTCGGGTTAGGGTTTCTGACTTTTGAATTAGGGTTTTGAGTGTAGATATGTGTGTGAAGGCTTATGAATATAATAATTAGGGTTTACACATTGTATAATGAGTATAGTAGCTTGCCCATAAGTGATGGTGAGGAAATTAGAATGAAAATGGAGGTAAAACGGCTATTTTAGAGATCATGCTTAATGACTTGTACATTGAGCTTTTAAAGACTTATACTTTGACTTGAAGAGATTTTATATTTCAAATGAGATGTTATATTGATTTTACATTTGCTTTAGTACCTTGCACATTCATTTTAGATGTTAACCTTTCCATGAGATTAGGGTTTAGAGGTATAAGATAATGGTTTAAAGCCCGTTTTGATATAACATTGTGAATGGTACATTATAGGAATAATGTACTTTATAATAATGATATTATGATATTGACTTGACATGTTATGATGTTTTCTTGACATATATGAGGACATGATTATCATAGATAGGTTGCGTGAGCTTGTCTACTTTAGTTATGACATACTGAGATATTGATAATGCAAGTAATGTAATAAAGCGAAAAATTTCCCCGTACAATTGTGATAAGTTTTGCATTTGATGAAAATTATTAGGTTGTTATAGCCAAGTCCACTATTTTTTCTCTAAATATAATCATTAGAGTGCTTTTCAGGTGAAATAAGATAAAAAACAGTCATTGGATGACCTTAAGACAAGTACAACTAGCATATTTATGAAGTTGGTTTTAAAAGTTAACTACCCAAAATGAGATATTGGCTACTATAGAACCAGAAGGACAGTTCTATCTATACAATGGAACCAACTTTGCTGCAGATGGAACCGGTTGCTGTAGTCAAAGATCCTAAAGTTTCAAAATTTCTAGAAGTGTTCCGCAAGGTTTCTAAACTTATTTTATATGAGATAATGATCAGGTGGAGATTCTTGATAATGAAATAGCCTCATGGGAAAGATCCAATGCTTAGATCTTATAAGTTTCTACTAAACCAAACGCTCCTTATTCTAGAAATGGAGAACTATTAAAGAGCACAAATCACATAAAAGCGGTCATAAATCCAAACAATATAAGCATACACAATACGAAAGATAATAAAAATTCATACACGCTACATACGAAATTGTTTAACCAAACACACCATTAAAAGTTACCCATACCTTTTAGCATTCCCTTACTTCTTCTTCCCGAGATTAGAGAGGAAATGACCGAAGCACTTGAACAACCCCTTTGTTTGCTTGAATTTGGGAGATTCTTCTACTTCAATAAGTGGAAGTTGGTTCATGTAGACAATTAGATCAAGGGTGTAATTATCTACTGAATCATTTTTTTGTTCTTGATGTGGATTGGGAGAGGGTTCATTGGATGATTTCGAGGGAGTTTAAGGGTGAGGCCTTTTCCCTTTAATCATTATTATACGTGTCTTACCTTCGATGAGAGGGATCATGATGTGGTCTACAAGACAGTGAAGGTCTGAGATAGCAATTGGACGGGTGGCGCGAACATGCTCAAAGAGACGAGTGATGAGCATTCCATAAGGAAGAACCATCACGTCACTTCTTGTTACACTCTGCATCCTTTTGGAAATGTAATAAGGTAGATGGAATGGTTTTTGAATGGAGAGATAATAGAGCATGTTTGAAAGACAAGCATTAGTATGATCCTTGTTTCCCGAGAGGCTAACGACATTTTCGCTAAGGATAATTTCCCACTTTTTAAAGTAAAGCTTGACTTCTAAACTTACCATTTTCTAGGGATAAAAAACAACGGGTTTCTTATTGATTTTGCGGGTTATGCCCAGGGGTCTTTCATAGAAGATAGCGTCACGAATAGTTTGAGGATTTTTAACGGGAGGCAAATAGTTAGGATTTAGATCAATGAAGTTAGAAAGGGATAAAATAGACCATTCAGTCGAGAATATGCATACACCTTGACAAGGAACACAAGAATTCAATCAAATTCCTCGAGACTGAGACAAATCTCAATATTATTGATAACAATGGCGACGGAAATTGTTTCATCCAAGTTTCGAATGAGTCAAAAGCTTTTATAGAATTGAAGAGCGAACAAGGGGAAAATTTGTTCATCGATATATAAAAGACAATCAAATCTGATTGCCGAGAAGGTTTGGCGAAGATTGGGTTGGTCATCTAGATAATAGGGTTGAACAACATGACCTTCGTGGAAAAATTGACGTTCAAGTTTTTATAGGTGGCTATTTCATCCTCGCTGAAGCCGGGGGTGTTGTGGTATTTGGGAATGTAGAACGCGGTATCTTGATGATAAACTTGAATGGATTTAGGCATCTTGAACCCAACAAAATAATTCCAATAAAATAAATCGAATAGTTCCGATTCATATGTCTATTTTAACATTTTAATTAGTCAAATAGACTCGTTATGTTAAAACATAAGTGTGATGATGCCAAAAGAAAAAAAACTTGTTTATATTAATTCTTTTGGAAATCAAGTCACTAAGATTAAGTCTAGTTTTTACGGTTATTACCAATGGCAATCCGTATCAATTTTCCCTTTGATTTTTCAAAAAGCGTTCGACATTGAGTTTATATGCATGAACCGATTTTCAAACGAAGACTAAGATGAAATTCCTAACTAATACCATCGTAGATAGGTAATTATGTTAAATTCATCGATGAAGAGGGTGTTATAATTAACGAGCCCTAATAAGAAAAAGAAAACTAATATAGGTTTGAATCAAAGAGATGAATTAGGGATAATACTTACAACGTGAGTGATTACACATTTTAGATGTTGATTTTGTCAAGAGAATAGTTACGAAGCAAGAGATTCTTCAATGGTGGTTATAGAGGACAAAAGTTTGAAATAGTGTGGTGATAGAGAAAAAGACTGGTGTTTTTGTCCTATCAGATGGCCGGTTCTGCCGGTTCCTTCTAAGGAAGGGAACGGGCCTTTATAGGCAATGGAACCGTCTAGGGACGGAAAAGGGAGAATAAAAATAAAAATAAAATTATAATTTTTTTGTTTTATTATTATAAGTGTATTATTTTTAGACTTGTAAAATAATAATTTTCATTTGTTTTGTTATTTGTCGTTAATGTATTTTTTGGCGAGATAATGAGTGACGATGATGAGAAAATAATGAGCATGCGATAAAGGTAGGAAAATGCATTACATATATTTCATTTCAATGCTTAACGCAATACAAAGGATAGGAAATACAATGGTAACGTGAAAAGCTAAAACAAAGAACAAATCTCCGTTCGAGAACTTAGACATAGGATAGAGGAGCATTAGGAGCGAGATGATGATGATGATCATGACGGGGCTTAAAATTTCCAAGAGGATTTCCATGGATGATGATCGGTAGATTTGAGAGAGAGGGAAAATGAAATGGTTTGATTTTTGAAATGGATGAGAGTGGAAGTGGAGAAGAGGAGTTTATATAAAAAATAAGGATGCTGTTGGTTTTTATGGGAGTACGTGAGAAAGGTTTGAATTTTGAATAAAGAAGCTTAATACCCGAAGAGTTATGTTTGGACAACATGAACCGAAAGAATAATGCTTAGACGAGAAGGTTTTATGGAAGAAGCAAGTAAGGTGTGCTAAACCGAGTACACGTAAATAACACTCACAAATAAGCAATTAAGTACAGGCCCACAAGCAAAACAAATAAAAAGGCCCATAACACATTTTAATAATATATGAACACATAACACATATTTGATAGGCTTAAATGAGATAAGCATAGAATGTGTACCTTATACCGCTTAAGTCTGATTTGTAATATATTGAATCCTCAAGGACTCATGAGCAAATAATCGAGCCAATGATGATATGAATGGTTGCAATTTAAGTTTCAATCCCATAATGTAGTTTTTGATTGATCCAAAAAATAAACGTATGTGTATTCTGTTTTGAAAAATATATTTGAAAAATTAATAGGTTTTAACTTAAGCTTTTATTTTTATACATAGACTTATTACTCTAAGATGTTTTGGCCCAAAAGGAAAATGATTGTTAAAAACCCTTTTACTGTTGGTCCGGTTCCCTCGGCTAAAGCTGGCTGGTTCCATTTCTTAACGGAACCGTAGGAACCGGCCTTACAGGCCCAAGTCCGAATCCAAGCCCAACCAAAAGTTTTGAAATATGTGATTAAAAATTTATTGTATTACAACCCATATAGATGAGAGGTTAAAATATACCTTTTCCAGATGTGACTCCTTGTGGTAACGGAATTCTGAGGATGACGTCACGATTCTGTGATCATTTTTGATGGTCCGCTAAGCTTCCTTAAGGAACAAAAGAAATAATACAAATAGATATAGAGTGATTTACATTAGATCTTAGTGACATACGATTTGAACCTACCTCACTATTCCCCTAGAGAATGATCAATCCCTCGAGTCTTGCCTATACTACACTTTAACGATTAGGTACTCTACCCAGGAGGATTTTAAAACTTTATAGAAAATAAGAAGGGGTGAGGTAGGGGGGGGGGGTTAATAGTTTTACCAATTAAAATTTCTATTTGAAATTTTTTTAGTTGATTGTTTAGTTAGTTATTAGATCTATTTGTTAGTATAATGATTTAATGATATATGTGAGACGTAAAGGTAAAGGATATGACACAAGTATTTATAGTGGTTCGGCTACAAGGTCTCCTTCGTTGCCTTACTCCACTCCCCGATTTACCTACTCAAGAGTTCGAAATCACTACACCAAACTCCTTCAATCGGCGAAGAAGCCTCACAACGTTACTTACCCTTTATCCAGTACTAAGCTAAATACCGGGTCCTATCATGGAAGAACCAATCCTTCGTCGCTTACCCTTTATTTGGTACTAAGTTAAATACCGTGTCCTAATCATGGAAGGAAAAACCCCACAACACTTAATCACATCCCAAATGTTAGGTTCTAACAAACATAGAACCGGCCTTATAATATACAACTGAAATCCTATCTTTCTACTAACAAGTTTTTCCCTACACATTCTACTATAATGATAGATTTGAATGAATATAATGAATTAGATAATGACTCAAGATCGGTATATGGATCTTCATGATATGGGAGATATTTGCAACATGCAAACCTCGAAGCTTGATCTCGTAGGCATAACCCGATAAATATTCTCTTATTAAGAAAATCACCAAAACTCTAATATGATAGAAAACATGATCTAAGATCAGAGGTTAGATGAATGTGACTAAAAAGTATATAAGAATGTGTGATGAAACAAAAGAATTGGCTTGGTATTTATAGTCCTAAAACTGCACTATAGCACGGTTCCGCCGGTTCCATCTGCAAAATGGAACCGGCTGTCTGACACTTGTACTGTAGCACGGTTCTACCGGTTCTGGGAACCGGCCATTTAAAAGACATGGAACCGACACTCTGACACCAAATCCGAAATTTAAATTGAGTGATGTCACCTATGATGTAACTATTTTCAAAAATGATTTTTCTAGTTTATAAGAGTGTGATAGTTTTTAAAAGAAATTTTTATTAAGTTTGCTAAGTGTTTATTTGAAAAACAAAAGTGATTATATATATTTTGACCAAAGTGATTAAATTGGTTTGTGGAAAATATATCATGTATGTTTTGACGAAACGACGGGTTTGCAAGGTGGTAATGATGTATGCTGCAAATGATGAGTATGATAAGAATGATGATAGTCGAGTTAGAAAACTATTGGTTTTTAACAAATAAACTTTATTTTCTACTTTCGATGATTTTATGATTGTCATCAACAAAACATGGATATATCGTAAAATATAAATAAACATTTTTCAGTTTATTTGTATTAAAAAACTTCTTTCGGGTCATACAATAATCCGCATCAAGTTTTACTAAACTTGTTTTCGTCATAACTCCTTCAATACTTAACATTTTTTATTGGTTCAAGTTGCTAAGTTTATATCTAGGTCTTAGCTACAAAAAGTTCAACTGGCTCAATTCCCCATTCTAAGGGTAAGGGGATAAAAATACGCATCTTATTCAGGGTGTAAAACTGGACAATTTGTCTTGCACAATGTTAAAAATACTAATAAATTTCCTAAATTCATAAAATCGATAATGGAACTTTCTAAGACATAGTACTAAGGTGTGGTGCTAAGAAATGGGTCATAAGTTTTTTTTAAAGTTGTTAAAATGAGTACACAAGTCGACATATAAAACTGCCAAAATAAGGGTTTTTAACATAGACGTTTATTTTAAGTTTTTACATAACAAGTATATAATGGTGATATGAAAACAAGTATGAAATGATTACAATGAATTAAAAACATGTAAATGAGATGCTTACAATGATGTGGTGAAGATTTAAGGACCAAAGTGTGCACTAATTACCTAAGAACAACTAGAAAACCCATGTTTTATATAACCAAACCCTAATAATTTGTATACTCTTTACCCAAAACTTGATTTACCCTAGCAGTTAGATCCTTGGCTGTCAAAAATATAGAGAGAAAAGATAGGATATTTTGTGTTTGAATGGTTATGAATGAGAAGAGGTAGGTAGTTGTTTATATATGAAACACTTAGGGTAGTTTGAATAGTCTTAGGAGAGTGACATGCATTGGTTGAGCTTAAAATGGCTATGGCATCTTGTGAGGCTCACCGTGAGCCGATAACCATGGGTGACAAGTGTAACAATCTGTTATTTCAGGTCATTTTACGACTGAATACTTCCCATTATTTATTTTTAGGGTTTTACGCGTTTACTTTTAATTTTCATCGTTTAGTTAAATTGCGTAAACTAAAAATCAACATTCAACGTAAACGGACATCAAACAAATAAAAGTTTACGTCAAGCAAGTGTTATATAATTATTACAAGGATAATTTATAACTTTTCATATTTTATTTTTATTGGTTATGTAAAACGTTTACGTTTCGCAATAAAAATACATTTAGGCATACACGGAAGCACCAATACCCATCTATACTCAAACAAATACCCACTATTTTACCCAATACCCAAAATTTAATCATTTTCACTTATTAATAAACCCGTGGCCGGTTTACAAGTATTGAAACACAAATAAAATCATAAGTCTCCACTAGTATCTTCTATTCTAGTTATAAACAACACCAAGTACACCTTAAGATACAACTTTCCATAAATTGGCACATCACCCTTGTCCTCCCTTGCCTTCTAACCGTTCCTACCTCCTAAGGAGGAGGAGAACACCTTACAACATGTACTTAAACCACTCTTGGACATGGTTTTTCTAGTTGGTTTAAGAATACTTCCCATATATATAGAAGGATAATGCAAGACATACTTACACTTTCTCAACTAGCAAAATTAATTAAACATCTCTCGTGTTTTCTCCCTACTACCCTACGACTCAAAATTACTTAACTAGGATTTCCATAGTTTTTGATTTTACAAAGATACAAGCATACTAGTGTTATTAGTAGGGTTATCTAAGGTGATTCAAGGTATATTGGAAGCTTAGGTGTTGATTAATCAAGGGTTGATTCAAGCAAGAAACTAGGGTTTTCTTTATTAGGGTTTGCATATTGGGGTTTGATTATGTGTTCATCATCTCTATACACTCTCTTAAGGTCTACATAAACCCTAATCTCTTCAAATTATTCATTTTCATATTTTACATAAGTGTTATATTGTTAATCACCATATAGGGTTCATTTTATGAGTTTATAAAATAAAATGAGCATGTACATGATTCAAATTCATTTATTCATATGATGAAATGATGTTAAAAATATGATAGAACACAAGAAAAATACTTTCTGTAAGTGTTGGTTGATTTATAGATTTAGTTTATAAATTAATTGTTGAAAGTTCATTATTAAAGTCTATACACAAATAATTGTGTGGACATTTTATTTGGACAAGAATGATGGAAATGAATTTGAGGACCCAAAATATGTAAGACTTGTGGTATTAATTAAATTA
The DNA here is from genome assembly GCA_026074375.1 of Tanacetum coccineum. Taxonomy (NCBI): domain Eukaryota; kingdom Viridiplantae; phylum Streptophyta; class Magnoliopsida; order Asterales; family Asteraceae; genus Tanacetum; species Tanacetum coccineum. The sequence goes on from BQNB010042603.1 coordinate 44,322, forward strand.
GAGGACTTGTACAAATTTAATCAAGTAATAATTTATAAAACTAGTTTATAAACTATATATATACATACGGACTGTTTTAAATATTCTGTAACAATTCGAAACTTTATAAATTCTGGAAGTATTTTATTATAATACTACATTTCATAAAGAATCCAATCATATAAGAAACTCGAAAAACGAAGCTATAACGAAGAAGTTATGATATTTACAAGATTACGATAATTAAATATATAAAAGTGTTTTTATAAAAATGGTTTTATAAACTGTTTTGAATTTACTATTTCGACACATATTTTTATAAAAGTTGTGAGTATTTTATTCTGCATAGTTTATCTTGTCACGATTCTATACATATAAATAACAAGCGAAACGGAGTTAAAATGAGTAAGTTATGAGTTTTTATAGATTTCGGATAAATATAAATTACAAAAACTAATTAATTTTTATAAATAATTTTTTGTATTTTTGTAAAAATATAACAACCTGATAGAAATAGAAAAATTGGGTTACGAGTGTTTTCGGGTCTGTTTGGACTATAAAAACCTTAAGAAATATGGTAGTATCATTTATATAATATTTATATACATTTTTAACTTTATAAAAATTATTTTATAAAACAATTAAACTATTTATATAATATCTTTATATAATCAATAAAATTATTAAATTATGTATTATTAACAAATAATCAATTGTTGGACAAAGATAACATTTTATTTTACAAATACAAATACAAATACATAGACATTTAATTAACGAGTATAATTTAAATATTGTTTTGACTTTTTAAATTAAACAAAAACTATTAGGTGGTGGTGTAACTCTATAACTTGTGATGTTGTATTTATATTAAATACATTATACTCATATGGCATATAATTAATTAGGTTTGTTAGCCTCAAAATATTGAGTCGAACAATGAAGTTCGTTCATTATGAATATTAGGTCTCGGTCTTTATTTATGTAATGTTGTAATAGCCTAGAAAGGGTAAACGGGCTCGCTTATGTAAGCTAATTGGTAATGTTTTATGGGCTAAAGCCTAAGTAATCCCGACCTCGACCCATAGAAATCCCATAGGCATGTAAGCCTTATGGTCTAGGTATATAAACCCTTTTCCACCTAGGAAAAGGGTGTTGGTTCTCATTTTGTAAGGTTTTCATTTTGTAAGAAATCAACCATCTTTTTCTTCTCTTTACTTTCTCTCTCTATCCTCTCTCTACTTTTCTTCATTTTTATCTCATCTTATTTTCTTGATAATACTATGGAAGTGAAGCGATTCTTGGTTTTTACAATTGGTATCACTCGCCACGGGTGGGTTTAGTGGTTTCGTTGTGGCATATTTGAGCTTATTGGTTCGGTTTAAAGGGCTTATTTTTTTCTTCTCTATTCAGCTTATTTTTTTTTATTTCTTTTGTTTCTTTGCAACAAAAACTAATTTTCATTCATACCGTGGCTTATTTTAAGTAAAATAAGCTCACGAGTTATTTGTTTTTTGGTTTATTCGTAGCATAGTTGAAGATTACTCATTGTTTCAAGCTTCATGGTTCTTGTAATTTTCATGTTTTTCATCATTCAAAACCTAAAAGTATCGTCCTTTATTGCTTTACTATAGAACTGTTGGGAATAAAATGCTCTAAGGTATTCCCACGACTAGTTATGTTCATTCCCACTGCTAGAGTTATGTATTCCCA
>BQNB010042604.1:0-46012 GCA_026074375.1 Tanacetum coccineum
CAAGTTTATTTAATCCAATGTATCATTTTTAAATGACTCATATAGAAGTCGTTCTCATATCTTGTGCTATTGATCTATGAAGTAACACTCTCAGACCCATATTCTGCTGCGACCCATTTTAGAGGTGTTACAGTGAAAAATATATCTTCTTAATTATGGAGTGAGATTTCAAGAAATAAAATGACACATACTCTTGGTAGTTCGTGTGTGGTGATGGATGATTTATAATAATAATAATAAAATAATAATAAACTGATTTATAATAATAATAATAATAAAGTAATGATAATAATTAAGTAACAAAATAATAAAAATAATTATATTGATTGGGAGGTTATTTTAGTCATTTATAGTAATGAGATGAGGGTATTTTAGTCATTTAATATGTTTTAACCGGTCAAACTAACAGTCAACAACAAAATGGACTGAAAGTGAAACGGGTCGTCGGACTTTGCACAAGATTTGTAAGTTTTTTGAAAAATTGACTCAAACTGAAAGACCCGGCAAACCATGAGGACCAAAAATGTAGTTTACTCTACTTATAATTTATAATAACATACGTAGATTCAACCAATTGCCCTTAGTGCAGTTGGCCCTTAGTACAGTTGGTCATCTGGGCTCCTTCTGGAGCTTGGGGGAAGTTGTTCCTGGGTTTAAGTTTCACAAGAGACAATAAAAAATTCAGATTTTCTTTCTAGTACGAAGCCGTGAGTTCTAGGTATTTCCTTCGTGAGTCTCTCCTAGTATTTCGGATTCCGGGGCCTGTCAGTTTGGATGATTTAACTGGAGGGTCAGATTATGGATTATCTCTCTTTATCAAATCTAATAGAGAAATACCACATCCACATAATTTTTACAAACAAACTCTCACATAATGATGTGTTAAATGTGATGGACCAATGATGTTACAGTATATTTTCTCTTTCTTATTTTCAATATCCATAATTGATTCACATATGTATGTGTGGATTTCTTGTTGTAAAAAACAAAGTACCATAATACAAAAACACGTGGCGCATGATAGCATGAGGATTGATAAAAAGTGTTAAGCGCATTATAGCGACAACCACCAACTAACATTCTCGAGCTAAAAGAAAGAAAAGAATTCTCGAGCTGCTTCTTTATCACATATTTCTATTAGAAGATCAAATCGTTAATTAGGTATAAGTTTATATCGTTTAATTGTTAGCTAAATTCTTGCTTATGTGGTTTTTGGCTTATGTTTCGTAAATTGTGGCTTATTTTGAAACTTTTCGGCTTATATAAACATATCATGACATGGGGTATGTTTGGCGCAATGTGCGGGGGCGGGCTGGGCAGCCGAAAGTTGAAGGTTATATTTTTATAAAGGTGTTTGGCGAATTAGTTGAAGCTGAAGCGTATTAATGTAAAATCGTATAAAAATACATTCAATTTTGAAAGGTATTTAATATATTGTTGAGAAAAGTGACACCGGACTGAAGCAAAACCACAACTATAATATGAAATGCAATAAAAGATGACACATGAATTTAATGTGGAAAACCCCAATAGGGTAAAAACCATTGGCAAAGAAAGATACGTTTCACTGTGATGGAAATTAGGAATTACATCGTGTCTTTATTGTACAAGAGTAAATCCTTATCTCTTGTAAATAGGAGATATACACTAATTCTCTAATAGCCTCAAATACTAGGAGAAATGCTAAGATACAAGAACACTTTGTGTTGCTTTGGAATAGGATGTACTAAATGATCCATGAACCTCCTATTTATAGTGCTTGCATATTGTATTTAGTCAATGTAAACACAAAAATGTTAGGCGCCTGCTATGCAAATGACATCATTCCACCGTACAATTGAATCATCATTCTAGAAACCAACTTTTCTAGAAGCAACATATATTAACAATCTCCCACTTGAAGATCCGATTGAAGCTAAATCGATCTTCACACTGTTATCCTTCCTTGCACTTTCATGTTGCTTATGTTTCTGCTAGGCCGTATGAGGATCGACACCATATAAACTTGTCACAGTTGATTGCTTTAGTCAGATAATCTGTCACGTTATCATCAGTATGAATTTTCTGCATATCCACGGTTCCTTCTTCCACTTTCTCACGAACAAAGTGATACTAAACTCGTATATGCTTTGTCTTTGAATGAAATGTTGGATTCCTTGCAAGATACAAAGCACTCTGGTTGTCACAAAATAGAGTAATTTTCTTTTGTTCATGCCCGAGCTCTTCCAACAACATCTTTAACCATACTGCTTCTTTGCTAGCTTGAGCAGCTGCGATATATTATGCTTCTGTTGTTGTCATGGTCACAACTGACTGCAGTTTTGAAACCCAACTTACTGTTCCGCCACAAAGTGTAAACACATATTCGGTGGTTGATTTACTTCCGTCAAGATCACCCGCGTAATCAGAATCAACATATCCTGTAACAATTAAATACGAATTCCCAAAACATAATGCAACATCTGAGGTTCCTTTGACGTATCTAAGAATCCTCTTTACAGCTTCCCAATGCTCTCTACCAGGTTCTGTCATGTACCGACTCTCTACTCCCACTGCATGTGCAATGTCTGGACTTGCATAAATCATCGCGAACATTAAACTTCCCACTGCTAATGCATACGGTACTTAAGACATCTCTATCCTCTCTTTTTTACTGCTAGGACTCATCTTGGAGGATAACTTGACATCAATAGGGAACGGGGTTGATATTGGCTTACAATCTTGCATATTGAACCTTTGCAAGATGTCCTTCACATAACTTTTTTATGAAAGACAAATTTTCCTACTAACTCTATCTTGGTGAATTTGCATCCCTAGTATCTTGTTTACGGGTCCAAGGTCTTTCTTCATGAATTCCCTAGCCAGTTGAGCCTTCAGTTTACTGATACGATCTTTGTTAGCGCCTGCGACCAACATGTCGTCAACATATAACAACAAAATGATAAAATCATTACTTCCAAACCTCTTGAAATATGCACAAGGGTCTGTATGTAGTCTGTTATATTCAAGGCTCCTGATGAAAGAATCAAATCTCTTGTACCAGCATTGTGGCGCCTACTTTAAGCCGTACATAGATTTGTTGAACCTACAAACCAAGTTCTCTTTTCCTTTTTGTTAAAAACCTTCTGGTTGGAGCATGTAGATTTCTTCTTCAAGATTTCCATGAAGAAATGCAGTTTTCACATCTAGTTGTTCTAGATGTAAATCATATGTAGCACACATTGCCAAAACTACTCGAATTATCGTCATTCAAACCACAAGGGAAAATATCTCGTTGAAGTCGATCCCTTCTTTCTAAGCATATCCTTTGACCACCAGTCTTGCACGATACCTCTCCACCTGATCATCACCGTTTCTCTTGATCTTATACATCCATTTGTTTCCAATGGGTTTTCTACCTCCTGGTAGTGGCACCAATTCCCATGTTTTGTTCTTATGAAGAGCTTCAATTTCTTCTTGCATTGCTTCCTTCCAGAACGATGCATCTGGATTATTAAGTGCTTCTTGAAGAGTTGACGACTCTCCCTCCCTTGTAAGAAGATAATATGTAACGTTGATCTCCATAACATAATCTGATTGCCACACTGGACGTTTTCTTTCACGATTAAGAGTACGAGTTGCTGGAGCTTGAGACTCGGCCGTCTCATTGACCTTGTGCTGTGGTACTGCTTCAGAAGAATCATTCGACTGAAATTCCTTTTCCATCTGTATTGATGTAGTTTCCTTTGTAGTGCTATCACCTTATTCATTCTATTGAACTTTGTCTTCCATAAAGACAAAATCTCTGCTGGCGACTACTTTATGGGCAGTGGGGTCCCACAAGCGATACCCTTTTACTCCGTCAGAGTACCCCAAGAACAAGCATTTTCTGGATTTTGGATCCACCTTCGTAGTTTCTTGGGAATTATACATCACGTACACAGGACTTCCAAATATATGAAGGTCTGAATAGTTGATTGGATATCCCGTCCACATCTCCATTGATGTCTTTAACTCAACTGCAGTTAAAGGTGAATGATTTATCACATAACATGCGGTATTAACTACTTCTGCCTAGAATGATTTTCCCAAGCTTGCAGTTGCCAACATTGCTCTTGCTCTTTCTAACATGGTTCTGTTCATCCGCTCTGCCACTCCATTCTGTTGAGGAGTGTATGCCGTTGTGAACTGCCTTTGATTCCTTCTTGCCTGCAAAAAATATCAAATTCATCACCAGTGTATTCACCTCTATTATCTGTCCTCAAACACTTGATCTTCTTTCCAGAATCAAGTTCAACCCGCGCTTTATAAACTTTGAAAACTTCAAACACATCAGACTTCTTCTTGATTGGATACACCCAACATCTCCTAGAATAGTCATCAATAAAAGATACAAAGTACTTTGCTCCTCCCAGGGATAAAACCGGTGCTTGCCACACATTAGAGTGAACCAATTCTAGAACATAGACACTTCTAGAATTTAATGTCTTAAACTTTAGGCGATGATGCTTGCTGATAACACAATGTTCATAGAAAGGTAAAGAAACCTTTGTGAGGCCAGGAAGTAGATTTCTTTCGACAAGAATCTTCATTCCTTGTTCAGACATATGTCCAAGCTTCTGATGCCATGTTACTACAACTCTATGACTTGGACTAAGTAAAGCAACTAATGCTTCCGCCTCCTCCATTATCTCTCCTTTCAGTTGGTATAAGTTTGGAGCCACCTTTTCTCCTCTCATAAGTACAAGTGCGCCTTTTATAATTTTCATGATCTTGTTTTGTATTTCCACCTTACAACTAAGATCATCCAATTGTGCCAGAGACAATAAATTCTTTTTCAAGCCCTCCTCGTGTCGCACATCCTGAATAGTATGAACCATACCATCATGCTTCTTCACCATGATACTTCTAATTCCAATGATCTTTATTTCATGATCATTGCAACTATACACAGATCCGCCTCCAGAAATTGGTTTATATTGATGAAACCATTCCCTTTTTGCAGTCATATGAAATGTAGCTCCCGTGTCGAACATCCATACATTTGCAAATCTCTTCCTGCTTTCATTTGCAACCGCTGCTTCACAACACAGAGCATTACCATCTTCTGAAGTGCTAGCGACCCTGAGGATATGAGGTATTCAAACCCCGGAAATCTTTCCTAAAGTGACCCGGCTTGCCACATTTGAAGCATTTAAAATTCTTCTTTCCTATTTTAGATTTATCATGACTGTGACTCCCACTGGAGCCAGGTTCCATTGACCTCCCTCTCGTCACCACCAAAGCCTCCACCTGTATTGAACTAGTTTGCTTGTCCTCCAAGTTGTTGCGCCTACTTTCTTCTTCCAGAATGGCGGCTGCAACATCATCGAAGACTAGATAGTCCGAAAGAAGATTATTGGTTAAGTTGATGATAACTTGGTCATATGAGTCAGGTAAACTTTGAAGTAGAATTTCAGCACGTTCTTGTGAATCTATTTTACAACTCAAAGAAGTGAGCTGAGAAAATAGAGTATTCAGGTTATTAACGTGCTCAGTCACCGAAGTAGATTCCGTCATGCGAAGAGCATAAAGTTTCCACTTAAGAAATTTTTTATTGTGGAGCGATCTTGCCTCGTACAATCGAGCAAGATGATCCCAAATCTCCTTTGCGTTTTTCTTCTCCTCTATGCTTGAAAAAACTCCATCTGCTAATGCCAAATGAAGATTTGCAATAGAATTTCCGTCCATCTCGTCTCATTTACTGTCATCCGTGACCTCAGCTGGCCTTTCACCAATGGCCGCTAAACATTTATCCTTTCTAAGGATAGCCTTCATCTTTAATTTCCACAACGATAAATTATTCGCATTGAATTTTTTGATTTCAAATTTCATCGCCATTGCTAAAATCACAATTTACTTTTCGACAAAACTATTATTTGCTAATAATAGTAACGAACACCTTTTGAGTGAGTATAATCTTATTTACCTTTTGATGTGGAGGGTCTACTTATTAGTGGAAACCACAGAGCATACGATAAATAATTATATACACACCCAACCTTAGCTCTTGATACCACTTGTTGAGAAAAGTGACACCGGATTGAAGCAAAACCACAACTATAATATGAAATGCAATAAAAGATGACACACGGATTTAATGTGGAAAACCCCAATATGGTAAAAACTACGAGCAAGGAAAGATACATTTCACTATGATGGAAATTAGGAATTACACCGTGTCTCTATTGTACAAGAGTAAATCCTTATCTCTTGTAAATAGGAGATATACACTAATTCTCAAATAGCCTCAAATACTAGGAGAAATGCTAAGATACAAGAACACTTTGTGTTGCTTTGGGATGGGATGTACTAACTGATCCATGAACCTCCTATTTATAGTGCTTGCATATTGTATTTAGTCAATGTAAACACAAAAATGTTAGGTGCTTGCAATGCAAATGACATCATTCCACCATCCAATTGAATCACCATTCTAGAATCCAACTTTTCTAGAAGCAACATATATTAACAATCTCCCACTTGAAGATCTGATTGAAGCTAAATCGATCTTCACACCGTTATCCTTCCTTTCACTTTCATGTTGCTTACGTTTCTGCTAGGCCGCATGAGGATCGACACCATATAAACTTATCACAGTTGATTGATTTAGTCAGATAGTCTGCCACTTTATCATCAGTATGAATTTTTTGCATATCCACGGTTCCTTCTTCCACTTTCTCATAAATGAAGTGATACTGAACTCGTATATGCTTTATCTTTGAATGACATGCTGGATTCCTTGCAAGATACAAAGCACTCTGGTTGTCACAAAATAGAGTAATTTTCTTTTGTTCATGCCCGAGCTCTTCCAACAACATCTTCAACCATACTGCTTCTTTGCTAGCTTGAGCAGCTGCGACATATTCTGCTTCTGTTGTTGACATGGCCACAACTGACTGCAGTTTTGAAACCCAACTTACTATTCTGCCACAAAGTGTAAACACATATTCGGTGGTTGATTTACTTCCTTTAAGATCACCCGCGTATTCAGAATCAACATATCATGTAACAATTAAATCCAAATCCCCAAAACATAATGCAACATCTGAGGTTCCTTTGACGTATATAACAATCCTCTTTACAGCTTCCAAATGCTCTCTACCAAGTTCCTTCATGTACCGACTCACTACTCCCACTGCATATGCAATGTCTGGACTTGTACAAATCATCGCGAACATTAAACTTCCCACTGCTAATGCATACGGTACTCGAGACATCTCCACCCTCTCTTTTTTACTGCTAGGACTCATCTTGGAGGATAATTTGACATCAATAGGGAACGGGGTTGATATTGGCTTAAAATCTTGCATATTGAACCTTTTCAAGATTTTCTTCACATAACTTTTTTATGAAAGCCAAATTTTCCTACTAACTATATCTTGGTGAATTTGCATCCCTAGAATCTTGTTTGCGGGTCCAAGGACTTTCATCTCAAATTCCCTAGCCAGTTGAGCCTTCAGTTTACTGATACGATCTTTGTTGGGGCCTGCGACCAACATGTCGTCAACATATAACAACAAAATGATAAAATCATTATTTCCAAACCTCTTGAAATATGCACAAGGGTCTGCATGTAGTATGTTATATTTAAGGCTCCTGATGAAAGAATCAAATCTCTTGTACCAACATCGTGGCACCTGCTTTAAGCCGTACATAGATTTGTTTAACCTACAAACCAAGTTCTCTTTTCCTTTTTGTTTAAAACTTTCTGGTTGGAGCATGTAAATTTTTTCATCAAGATTTCCATGTAGAAATGCAGTTTTCACATCTAGTTATTCTAGATGTAAATCATATGTAGCACACATTGCCAGAACCACTCAAATTGTCGTCATTCAAACCACAAGGGAAAATATCTCGTTGAAGTCGATCCCTTCTTTCTGAGCATATCCTTTGACCACCAGTCTTGCACGATACCTCTCCACCTGATCATCACCATTTCTCTTGATCTTATACACCCATTTGTTTCCAATGGGTTTTCTACCTCCTGGTAGTGGCACCAATTCCCATGTTTTTTTCTTATGAAGAGCTTCCATTTCTTCTTGCATTGCTTCCTCCCAGAACGATGCATCTGGATTATTAAGTGCTTCTTGAAGAGTTGTCAGCTCTCCCTCCCTTGTAAGAAGACAATATGCAACGTTGCTCTCCATAACATAATCTGATTGCTACACTGGCTGTTTTCTTTCACGATTAAGATTACGAGTTGCTGGAGCTTGAGACTCAGTCGTCTCATCGACCTCGTGTTGTGGTACTACTTCAGAAGAATCATTCGACTGAAATTCCTTTTCCATCTTTATTGATGTAGTTTCCTTTGTAGTGCTATCACCTTATTCATTCTCTTGAACTTTGTCTTCCATAAAGACAAAATCTCTGCTGATGACTACTTTGTGGGTAGTATGGTCCCACAAGCGATACCCCTTAACTCCGTCAGCGTACCCCAAGAACAAGCATTTTTTGGATTTTGGATCCAGCTTTGTAGTTTCTTGGAAATTATACATCACGTACACAGGACTTCCAAATATATGAAGGTCTGAATAGTTGACTGGCTTTCCCGTCTACATCTCAATCGATATCTTCAACTCAACTGCAGTTGAAGGTGAATGATTTATCACATAACATGCGGTATTAACTGCTTCTGCCTTGAATGATTTTCCCAAGCTTGCAGTTGCCAACATTGCTCTTGCTCTTTCTAACAAGGTTATGTTCATCCACTCTGCCACTCCATTCTGTTGAGGAGTGTATGCCATTGTGAACGGCCTTTTGATTCCTTCTTGCCTGTAAAAAATATCAAATTCATCACCAGTGTATTCACCTCCATTATCCGTCCTCAAACACTTGATCTTCTTTCTAGAATCAAGTTCAACCCTCGCTTTGTAAACTTTGAAAACTCCAAACACATCAGACTTCTTCTTGATTGGGTACACCCAACATCTCCTAGAATAGTCATCAATGAAGGATACATAGTACTTTGCTCCTCCCAAGGATAAAACCGGTGCTTGCCACACATCAGAGTGAACCAATTCTAGAACATAGACACTTCTAGAATTTAATGTCTTGAACTTTAGGCGATGCTGCTTGCTGATAACACAATGTTCATAGAAATGTAAAGAAACCTTTGTGAGGCCAGGAAGTAGATTTCTTTCGACAAGAATCTTCATTCCTTGTTCAGACATATGTCCAAGCTTCTGATGGCAGGTTACTATAACTCTATAACTTGGACTATGTGAAGCAACTAATGCTTCCGCCTCCTCTATTATCTCTCCGTTTAGTTGGTATAAGTTTGGAGCCACCTTTTCTCCTCTCATAAGTACAAGTGCGCCTTTTATAATTTTCATGATCTTGTTTTGTATTTCCACCTTACAACCAAGATCATCCAATTGTGCTAGAGACAATAAATTCTTTTTTAAGCCCTCCACGTGTCGCACATCCCAAATAGTATGAACCGTACCTACATGCATCTTCACCATGATACTTCTAATTCCAATGATCTTTATTTCATGATCATTGCAAATATACACAGATCCGCCTCTAGAAATTGGTTTATATTGATGAAACTATTCTCTTCTTGCGGTCATATGAAATGTAGCTCCCGTGTCGAACAGCCATACATCTGCAAATCTCTTCCTGCTTTCATTTGTAACCGCTGCTTCACAACACATAGTATTACCATCTTCTGAAGTGCTAGCGACATTTCCCTGAGGATATGAGGTATTCAAACCCCGACAATCTTTCCTAAAGTGACCCGGCTTGCCACATTTGAAGCATTTAAAATTCTTCTTTCCTGTTTTAGATTTACCGTGATTGTGACTCCTGCTGGAGCCGACCTCCCTCTCGTCAACACCAAAGCCTCCACCTGTATTGAACTAGTTTGCTTGTCCTCCTAGTTGTTGCGCCTACTTTCTTCTTCCAGAATGGCGGCTGCAACATCATCGAAGACTAGATAGTCCGAAAGAACATTACTGGTTAAGTTGATGATAACTTGGTCATATGAGTCAGGTAAACTTTAAAGTAGAATTTCAGCACGTTCTTGTGAATCTATTTTACAACTCAAAGAAGTGAGCTGAGAAAATAGAGTATTCAGGTTATTAACGTGCTCAGTCACCGAAGTAGATTCCGTCATGCGAAGAGCATAAAGTTTCCACTTAAGAATTTTTTTATTGTGGAGCGATCTTGCCTCGTACAATCGAGCAAGATTATCCCAAATCTCCTTTGCGTTTTTCTTCTCCTCTATGCTTGACAAAACTCCATCTGCTAATGCCAAATGAAGATTTGCAATAGCATTTCCGTCCATCTCGTCCCATTTACTGTAATCTGTGACCTCTGCTGGCCTTTCACCAATGGCTGCTAAACATTTATCCTTTCTAAGGATAGCCTTCATCTTTAATTTCCACAAAGATAAATTATTCCCATTGAATTTTTTGATTTCAAATTTCATCGCCATTGCTAAAATCACAATCTACTTTTCGACAAAACTATTATTTGCTAATAATAGTAATGAACACCTTTTGAGTGAGTATAATCTTATTTATCTTTTGATATGGAGGGTCCACTTATTAGTGGCAACCACAGAGCATACGCTAAATAATTATACACATACCCAACCTTAGCTCTGATAACAATTGTTGAGAAAAGTAACACCGGACTGAAGCAAAACCACAACTATAATATGAAATGCAATAAAAGATGACACACGGATTTAACGTGGAAAACCCCAGCAGGGTAAAAACCACGGGCAAGGAAAGATACGTTTCACTATGATGAAAATTAGGAGTTACACCTTCTCTAGTTACAAGGATAAACACTAATCTCTTGTAACTAGGAAATACTACACAAACTCTCTAATAACCTCACAACTATACTAGGAGATACAACACTTTGTATGTGTTTTCTTTGGATGGAATGGGATAACAAATGAACAACCATATACCTCCTATTTATAGTGCTTGCATATTGTATTTGGTCAATGTGAACACAAAAATGTTAGGCACCTGCTATGCATATTTATTTGACCATTCCACCATCCAATTGAATCACCATTCTAGAAACCAACTTTTCTAGAAGCAACATATATTAACAATCTCCCACTTGAAGATCTGATTGAAGCTAAATCGATCTTCACACCCTTATCCTTCCTTGCACTTTCATGTTGCTTACGTTTCTACTAGGCCGCATGAGGATCGACACCATATAAACTTGTCACAGTTGATTGCTTTAGTCAGATAATCTGCTACTTTATCATCAGTATGAATTTTTTGCATATCCACGGTTCCTTCTTCCACTTTCTCACGAACAAAGTGATATGAACTCGTATTATGCTTTCGTCTTGAATGAAATGCTAGAATTCCTTGCAAGATACAAAGCACTCGTGTGTGTGTGTGTACAAAAATTTAGAGTAATTTTATTTTGTTTCATGCCCGAGCTCTCTTCCAACAACTCTTCAACCATACTGATTCTTTGCTAGCGTGTAGCATTACGACATATTCTGCTTTTGTTGTTGACTGGGTCACTAAACTGACTGCAGGTTTGTAACCCAGCTTACTATTCAGCACTCAAAGTGTAAAAACATATTCGGTGGTTGATTACTCTCGCTAGAATCACCGGTAATCAGATCGGGACATTCCTGTAAACGTACATGTTTTTTCTACATGTCTAGCAAAAGAAATTCTAGACTGGTCTGTTCGATTAGCTAAAGTTCATTTTATAAGGCTGCCCACTATGGTAGTGGGTCGCGACCTATATTTTCTGGCGTCACATCAGCTTTCTCTCTCCGACGACCTACAAGCGACCTAATGCCACTATGAGGCGAACTTCATTTTGTTTAACTTCAAATTTAAATTTCACAATAAAAACATTATATAAATTTCATTAATAATAAAACCATTACATAATAAACTAAAAAACAATACATAATTATTAAGAAAACATGTAAATTTCTTCTTCAAGATTTCCATGAAGAAATGCAGTTTTCACATCTAGCTGTTCTAGATGTAAATCATATGTAGCACACATTGCCAGAACCACTCGAATTGTCGTCATTCAAACAACAAGGGAAAATATCTTGTTGAAGTCGATCCCTTCTTTTTGAGCATATCCTTTGACCACCAATCTTTTACAATACCTCTCCACCTGATCATCACCATTTCTCTTGATCTTATACACCTATTTGTTTCTAATGGGTTTTCTACCTCCTGGTAGTGGCACAAATTCCCATGTTTTGTTCTTATGAAGAGCTTCAATTTCTTTTTGCATTGCTTCCTTCCAAAATGATGCATCTAGATTATTCAGTACTTCTTGAAGAATTGACGGCTCTCCCTCCTTTATAAGAAGACAATATGCAACATTGCTCTCCATAACATAATCTGATTGCCACATGGACATTTTCTTTCACGATTAAGAGTACGAGTTGCTGGAGCTTGAGAGTCGGTCGTCTCATTGACCTCGTGCTGTGGTACTGCTTTAGAAGAATCATTCGACTGAAATTCCTTTTCCATCTGTATTGATGCAGTTTCCTTTGTAGTGCTATCACCTTTTTCATTCTCTTGAACTTTGTCTTCCATAAAGACAAAATTTCTGCTGATGACTACTTTGTGGGCAGTGGGGTCCCACAAGCGATACCCCTTTACTCCGTCAGCGTACCCCAAGAACAAGCATTTTCTGGATTTTGGATCCAGCTTCGTAGTTTCTTGGGAATTATACATCACGTACACAAGACTTCCAAATATATGAAGGTCTGAATAGTTGACTGGCTTTCCCGTCCACATCTCCATCGGTGTCTTCAACTCAACTGCAGTTGAAGGTGAACAATTTATCACATAACATGTGGTATTAACTGCTTCCGCCTAGAATGATTTTCCCAAGCTTGCAGTAGCCAACATTGCTCTTGCTCTTTCTAACAAGGTTTTGTTCATCCGCTCTGCCACTCCATTCTGTTGAGGAGTTTATGCCGTTGTGAACTGCCTTTTGATTCCTTCTTGCCTGCAAAAAATATCAAATTCATCACCAGTGTATTCACCTTTATTATCCGTCCTCAAACACTTGATCTTCTTTCCAGAATCAAGTTCAACCCGCGCTTTGTAAACATTGAAAACTTCAAACACATCGGACTTCTTCTTGATTAGGTACACCCAACATCTCCTAGAATAGTCATCAATGAAGGATACAAAGTACTTTGCTCCTCCCAGGGATAAAACCGATGCTTACCACACATCAGAGTGAACCAATTCAAGAACATAGACACTTCTAGAATTTAATGTCTTGAACTTTAGGTGACGCTGCTTGCTGATAACACAATGTTCATAGAAAGGTAAAGAAACCTTTGTGAGGCCAGGAAGTAGATTTCTTTTGACAAGAATCTTCATTCCTTGTTCAGACATATGTCCAAGCTTCTGATGCCATGTTACTGCAACTACATGACTTGGACTATGTGAAGCAACTAATGCTTTTGCCTCCTCTATTATCTCTCCTTTCAGCTGTTATAAGTTTGCAGCCACCTTTTCTCCTCTCATAAGTACAAGTGCGCCTTTTATAATTTTCATGATCTTGTTTTGTATTTCCACTTTACAACTAAGATCATCTAATTGTCCCAGAGACAATAAATTCTTTTCAAGCCCTCCACGTGTTGTACATCCCGAATAGTACGAACCATACCATCATGCATCTTCACCATGATACATCCAATTCCAATGATCTTTAGTTCATGATCATTGCAACTGTACACAGATCTGCCTTCAGAAATTGGTCTATATTAATGAAACCATTCTCTTCTTGCGGTCATATGAAATGTAGCTCCCGTGTCAAAAACCATACATCTGCAAATCTCTTCCTGCTTTTATTTGCAATCGCTGCTTCACAACACAGAGCATTACCATCTTCTGAAGTGCTAGTGGCATTTCCCTGAGGATATGAGGTATTCGAACCCCGAAAATCTTTTCTAAAGTGACCCGGCTTGCCACATTTGAAGCATTTAAAATTCTTCTTTTTTCCTGTTTTAGATTTACCGTGATTGTGACTCCCACTGGAGCCAGGTTCCATTGACCTCCCTCTCTTCACCACTAAAGCCTCCACCTGTCTTGAACTAGTTTGCCTGTCCTCCCAGTTGTTGCGCCTATTTTCTTCTTCCAAAATGGCGGCTGCAACATCATCGAAGACTAGATAGTCCGTAAGAACATTACTGGTTAAGTTGATGATAACTTGGTCATATGAGTCAGGTAAACTTTGAAGTAGAATTTCAGCACGTTCTTGTGAATCTATTTTACAACTCAAAGAAGTGAGCTGAGAAAATAGAGTATTCAGGTTATTAACGTGCTCAGTCACCGAAGTAGATTCCGTCTTTTTATTGTGGAGCGATCTTGCCTCGTACAATCGAGCAAGATGATCCCAAATATCCTTTGCGCTTTTCTTCTCCTCTATGCTTGACAAAACTTCATCTGCTAATGCCAAATGAAGATTTGCAATAGCATTTTCGTCCATCTCGTCCCATGCAGCTGGCCTTTCACCAATGGCCGCTAAACATTTATCCTTTCTAAGGATAGCCTTCATCTTTAATTTCCACATTGAGAAATTATTCCCATTGAATTTTTTGATTTCAAATTTCATCGCCATTGCTAAAATCACAATCTACTTTTCGACAAAACTATTATTTGCTAATAATAGTAACGAACAACTTTTGAGTGAGTATAATCTTATTTATCTTTTGTTGTGGAGGGTCCACTTATTAGTGGCAACCACACAGCATACGATAAATAATTATATACACACCTAACCTTAGCTCTTGATACCACTTGTTGAGAAAAGTGACACCGGACTGAAGCAAAACCACAACTATAATATGAAATACAATAAAAGATGACACACGGATTTAACGTGGAAAACCCCAATAGGGTAAAAACCATAGGCAAGGAAAGATATGTTTCACTATGATGAAAATTAGAAATTACACCGTCTCTCTAATTACAAAGATAAACATTTATCTCTTGTAAATAGGAGATATACACCAATTCTCTAATAGCCTCACACTACTAGGAGAATACACTTTGTTGTATACTTGAAAGGATGGGATGCACCAACTGAGGTCCATGAACCTCTATTTATGGTACTTGCATATTGCATTTGGTCCATGTGAACACACAAAGAATATATGCTTCTACCGTCCATATCTTTCACATTGAGAAATTATTCCCATTGAATTTTTTGATTTCAAATTTCATCGCCATTGCTAAAATCACAATCTACTTTTCGACAAAACTATTATTTGCTAATAATAGTAACGAACTCCTTTTGAGTGAGTATAATCTTATTTATCTTTTGATGTGGAGGGTCCACTTATTAGTAGAAACCACAGAGCATACGATAAATAATTATATACACACCCAACCTTAGCTCTTGATACCACTTGTTGAGAAAAGTGACACCGGACTGAAGCAAAACCACAACTATAATATGAAATGCAATAAAAGATGACACACAGATTTAACGTGGAAAACCCCAATAGGGTAAAAACTACGAGCAAGGAAAGACACGTTTCACTATGATGGAAATTAGGAATTACACCGTGTCTCTATTGTACAAGAGTAAGGTGGTGTTTGTTTTTTATAAAGAGCCTCTTAATAGCCTCTTAATCTGACTCATTCAGACGCGCTCAGACATTTGGCTCATTAAGAGCGTTTGTTTTTTTTCTTTCATTCAGACGCGGTCAGAAGCTGAAACATCTTAACCAACTAGATGTGGATGGGGGTCTTGATGCCTCTTAATGCCTCTTCACTCTTTACTATCTTTTTTTTCTTTTTTTTTCTTTTTTTTCTCTTTTTGTTTTGTGAGATAGTGTTTTTACTATTCTTTTAATATTATTGATATTACGTTAGAGAAAATTAATCTCTTATTTTTTTAAATAAATAATGTTCAAAATACTAACGATGACGATGCTTAAACATTTAAAAGTTTTTCAAACGATAGTAATATATAATTAGTTTGTGAAATTAAATTATGGCTCGTGTAATTTGTACGAGAGCTTAGTGTAATTTGCATGTGAGCTTAAATTTTTCACTAAAAAGTATTTTAATTGCCGTTCATAAAAAGTATTTTAATTGTTAATTAACAATGTTAAGCATACTATGAAATTTTATTTTTCGCAATCTTATGATTGTAAAGTTAATGATAGTAACAATTTGTAAAATGATGAAGATGTTTAACCACATGATAGTACAATATATGATTACTTTATGAGAATATATTACGACACAAAATTTTAAATGTTTTCAAAGACATTTTATTCTCACGTTGCACAACTATGTTAATTTTATGACTAAAATGCTGTATCTAATTTTTAAACATGTTTATGTTTCGTAATTATAAAACTGTTTTTAAGAATAAACTTATTTGTACTTTTATCGTTCAGACATTTAAAAAGTAAAAAACAAACAATATCATTTCATTCACATTCAGACATTTGCGCATCAGATTCAGATTGAGATGTGCGAATCAGATTCAGAGCCTCTTAATAAACAAACAGCACCTAAATCCTTATCTCTTGTAAATAGGAGATATACACTAATTCTCTAATAGCCTCAAATACTAGGAGAAATGCTAAGATACAAGAACACTTTGTGTTGATTTGGAATGGGATGTACTAACTGATCCATGAACCTCCTATTTATAGTGTTTGCATATTGTATTTAGTCAATGTGAACACAAAAATGTTAGGCGCCTGCTATGCAAATAACATCATTCCACCGTCCAATTGAATCACCATTCTAGAAACCAACTTTTCTAGAAGCAACATATATTAACATATATGCCCCATAAACCCTTTTCTATGGGCTTAGACTTAGTGAGGCTTATGCTTTTTAAAAGCCTCAATAAGCATGTATGACAAACATGACTTATTCTACAAGTTAGCTTTTTTTAAAAGCCTTAAGCCCTTATAAAACCTTATAAGATCTTTGCCAAACATAGCCATGATATAAGCCGAAAACCAACCAAATGACTTGTGTACTAGTGGTATATCCCATGTGTGAGAATGTTGTCCAACAAAATAGTAAGCTTAGGACATTGTGAGATTGATTTGTTGTGTACATATTGTAAGATACAGAGGCGGACCTATGTCAATACTAGGTGGTGCCCGGGGACCACCTTGGACACCATGTTTGTTTAGAAGCGATATAGTGAATAATTTTAGGACCTACCTTAGAAAATATTAAGGAACCACCTTTGATCAAATTATAGAAAGAAACAGAGAAGAAACTAAAGAAAACAGAACATTTAAGGTGAATAAATGGTTAGATTTGCTGGAATTATAAAGAAGATGAGTGGTTTTGTTTTTAATGAACCTTTAGAATCAAACTAATACCAATGTATTGTTTTCATTTTTTTTCAATTCCAACACTGATAGTTTGGTCTATAAACCATTCTTTTTATTAGATTTTATACGACTCTATCAGGAGAACCATATTGTAACCGACCCGACTGGACCCATTTTTGGTTGGCTCATTGGCATGCCGATCTCACCGCTTTGATTATCTAAGGGAACCACCTTGGATTTGGTCCTGGGTCCGCCACTAGTAAGATAGTTGTCGTACAAAAAGAAGAGCCGAAAACCACATAAGCCATATGCCCGCTATATAAGCTTAAGCAGTGGTGAAAAGCACCTTTTGGATTTTATGTAACCGCTCCGATTTGAAAAACTAAAAAAAGAAGCGTTTAGCTTTTACGCCGTCATAATTACATCTCTATCTATTTTACCAAACGCGCTACTTCAGTGCAATCAAGTTATTGAGTTTTAGTTAGGTAATAGATGCTTTTACGTGTTTGGATGGAAATAAAAATAGTTTATCCTTTAATAAGTTGTTTTGGGTTTTACTTAGCTTATTTGAAATAAGCTAAGAAGTAAAGAGAGATAATATCATATGTTGCATTGTTGTGTGACGATAAGCTATTTTTTTACACGAGCTTTTACAAGGGGCAAATATATGTTATTCAAGCTTATGGGATATTAGGCCTTGAACTTTGTGTGGTGTTAGACGTAGTAATAGAGCTGAATGATAAACGCATCTCAAGGTTTGGATGTATCCTTTAGATTAAACGTAGTACGATTAGGATATGTATAGTTCTGCTTATTAGACTGTTTAAGGGGGTGTTTGGCTTAGTTCATTTGATAGGCTTATGAGCGTATCAAATGTTGATAAGCTCATTTTTTATGGCTTGTAAACTTATATAAGCTCTATGTTGAATTTGATAAGCTTATAAGCCAAACAAAAATGAGCTTATCAAAATTTCACTAAGTTAATTAGCCCATCAAATAAGCTAAGACAAACAACCTATTCATAATCAGCGGTCAGGAATAAGGCGTTCAGACATACCTCTTAGAAGTAAATAGATTCACTGTTTTCTGACGTGTTTCACACGTATTTGTTATCTAATCTAACATTGAATTCAAGAGGTCTATTGCTCATGGCATTTCCTAGCTTAATGTTGTGAAACCTTAGTTTTTCCTATAAGAGGCTTATTTTTAAATGGTTGATGGGTATTGCTGACAATTTGTTTTTGATGTGCGGGTGACAGTGGTCTTGGAGGTGTCAAAGTTGTGATATCCAGAATTGACTTTGAACGGATTCTGGCATGCGGGTACAACCACACGGTTCTCCCTTTATGTACAAGCCAGGGCCGTCTTTGAGGGTGTGCGGGGTGGGCGACCGCACAGGGCCTCAAAATTTCAAGGGCCCTAAAATTTGTCACCTTAACAAGATGTTAAATGTTTAGATAACTAATTTCCATTATATCTTATAAACAATGTCATTTTACATATAAAAATTCTTCTCGAAAGATTTTATTATTTAATTTCGCTCCGGGCCCTCAAAAATTTTAGAAATTTTGAGACAGCCCTGGTACAAGCGGATGCCGTCTAGGGACGGTAAAAAATCAGTTGATTTAGAAGATGATTCTGGTATATCTCTTCAGTTGCAACTCGGGTGTTTATGATGATTGTTCGCCTAGACTTTTTGCAGGATGATATGGTCCAAGAATCTACATATCCCCCTTCAGGACATTCTTTGCCTTATATACTTGTGGCATCCATAGTCTCGTTCTTATTTGGTTACCATCTTGGGTTCGCTCTTTGTCTAGACATCTCATGTTATAGTTACCTCCTCCATACATATGTAAACTAGTTTCTTAGAAATTATCTTATTGTAGGCGATCTTGCCTTCGTACAATCGACAAGATTATTCCCAAATCTCCTTTTGGCGTTTTTCCTTCTCCTCTATGCTTGACAAAACTCCATCTGCTAATGCCAAATGAAGATTTGCAATAGCATTTCCGTCCATCTCGTCCCATTTACTGTAATCTGTGACCTCTGCTGGCCTTTCACCAATGGCTGCTAAACATTTATCCTTTCTAAGGATAGCCTTCATCTTTAATTTCCACAAAGATAAATTATTCCCATTGAATTTTTTGATTTCAAATTTCATCGCCATTGCTAAAATCACAATCTACTTTTCGACAAAACTATTATTTGCTAATAATAGTAATGAACACCTTGATGAGTAATAATCTTAATTTATCTTTTATCTTTTGATATGGAGGGTCCAACTTAATGTGGAAACCACAGAGCATACGATACATAATATATACACACTAATGGGTGATGGTTCCAAGAAAAGGGTGTGTAGACCCAAACCTTAGCTCTTGATACCACATGTCTGAGAAAAGTGACACCGGAGCTGAAGCAAAACCACAACTATAATATGAAATGCAATAAAAGATGACACACAGATTTAACGTGGAAAACCCCTATAGGGTAAAAACTACGAGCAAGGAAAGATACATTTCACTATGATGGAAATTATGAATTACACCGTGTCTCTATTGTACAAGAGTAAATCCTTATCTCTTGTAAATATAAGATACACACTAATTCTCTAATAGCCTCAAATACTAGGAGAACATGCTAAGACACAAGAACACTTTTGTGCTTGCTTTGGAATGGATTACGTAACTGATCCATGGAACCTCCTAATTATAGTGCTTGCAGGCATATTGTATTTAGATTCGATGTGAACAACAAAAATGTTAGGCACAAAACTGCTATGCAAATGACATCATATTCCCACCATCCAATTGAATACACGCATTCTAGAAACCAACTTTACTAGAAGCAAACATATATTAACAATCTCACCCACATGAAGATCTGATTGAAGCTAAATCACGATCTTCACACTGTTATCCTTACCTTTCACTTTCATGTCCTTTACGTTTCTTGCAAGCCGCATAGATGATCGGACACCGATAATAACACTTGTCACAGTCTGATTGCTTTAGTCGATAATCTGCTACTTTTAACATCAGTCATGAATCTTTTTGCATTTTTTTTAACAGAAATATAAAAAGTTGTTAGTAAATGATTTCTTACGTAAAAACAAAAGGGTCCCAAACATTGTGACATTTGCATTGTTTTTTAAGACTTTAAATTATACTTTTGAATTGAAATAAGTTCATCTTCATACATTGCTTAATTATAAAGCTCGTCTGTTATTTCTTAAACGGATGGAAATGTGGTGCAGTGGTGGTTTACACGAAATTAAACTTTTGCAAAGTCGATTGTAGCCTTTCCATCATGTGCTTTTCGGAAGAAATGCTTGACATAATCTGAGTAGACGACGTTCTTATAGAGTGGTTTCTCTCCACTGTCAATCAATTCTTGCAAAGGTCCAATAACATCACTAGGCCTCGGGTTCACAAATATCGGAACTGAAATCCTGTTACTGCTTCCATTAGCACTTACACGATGCTCAACACTTTTGTACTTCCCGTTACTTATGATTTGAAGTGCATCCCCAACATTGATCACCAAAGATCCACTAACCGGAGGGACATGAATCCACTTCATGGTGTCCATATTTCGAACATAAAGCCCACCTATTTCATCTTGAAGAAGTATGGTGAGCGTGGACACGTCTGAATGACGCCCCACGCCCACTGTGAGTTCAGGGTTAGGACATTTTGGATAGTAGTTTAGGTTAATCCTCTTTGACCCCATAAGCTTCGATTCTTTGGCTTCATCGATTTCTTTCACATTGAGTCCATTCAAAAGTATCATGAGCAGCTTTTTGACGACCAATTTTGAACTCTTTATATATTCCAGAGCTTGATTCCTGCCAATAAAAAAATTAACCAAATAAACCAACTTAAATAAGCTTAAAGGAAAAAAGCAGCTATATATCAACATATAATGCGCTCTTTAGTAGTGCATAGCTAAAACAACATAATATTACCTGCATACAGAAGGCCAGAGGGTTGCAGCCTCATCATCCGAGACAAAAAAGAGGCTGAGATAATCTTTCCACTCGAGAGCTTTCTCGGCTTCAGGAATAAAACTTGTACCAAAACGTATACTAGTTGTAACCGATTTTTCTTTTGAGTATTTCAGCTTTTCTTCAGCTGGCAATGCAAAAAACTTTCGGGTTGCATCTTTAACATCATCGAGAACATGATAGGGGACTCCATGGTTCACTATTTGAAAAAAGCCCCACTTGCTTGCTGCATCACATATATCTTTTGCAACATTCATGTTGTCGCTAAGAGAGGGAGGCAATTTAAAGACGATTCATGTTGTCGCTAAAAGAGTAATGGCCCCCACCATTTTCAACTTTTGTATGGTCAAACAATCAAAAGTGGAAAATATAAACTAACTTAACAGGAGATAATTTTGTCTGTGAGGAAACATTGTTCCTTGAACAGTGATTTTGCAAAATTTAATGCAAAAGATTTTACTGTATTAAATATTACAAACTGGACCTTAACACCAAATAAGTGTAACTAGCCTGCTGGTAAGCGCCATGTTAAGTGCACGAGAGCTCAATTAGAGAAAAGGTCAATTAGAGATTATTATTTTCTGATGGACAAATTATACTCACATATATTATAGAAGAAAAGATGACGGGATTGATGGATTTTTTTAATTAAAATTCACTCTAATGCTCAGTTTTTAAAATTACATATCTTAAGAATCATAAATTGTTAATTTATATAAATTACAAAATCGTGACGAGCATTAAATTATCTTTTAGTACAAAGCACTTTAATATACTTTTCGACAAACTCATTTAAACATAGCACCAACTAAAAAAATATACTATAACTTCAGTAATTCATAATATGCATTGCATTGATGTTCTTTTATGAAATAAGGTATGCTAGTTTAAAAAGTCAACTAGCATAAGCACTGTTCGCGAAACAATCCATCATCAAATGTCATAGCAAAACATAAACAAAAACATAACAAATCACTAGTGATAATTATGGCATGAAAATCGACATCACATGATAGACCATGAGCTGCTCTCCTCATCACTAGCATATGGATCGCCACGAGGTGGATACGATGGCACAGAGTAACTTAGTGGTTATGAAGCTATAATTACCGTTTCCGTTGTTATTATCATAGCCTCCATAACCACCTTGATGATAGCCACTGTTTTGATAACCACCCCTTTGAAAGCCACTGTTTTGATAACTATTGTTTTGATACAAATTGGTTGAACATTCTCCATATTGCCAATGCACCAGATGTGCTTCTTTTCCATTTTTCCGCAGACATTTCAGAAGTACGTTTGGTTCAATATAACCCGATACATGTACCTTTCCAGTATCATCCATTCGGAAACTTCTTACTCCTTTGATTTAACCAACCAAAAGAAAGAACAAAGAAACACAAATACCAAATCATATATATACATATATACTAATTAGGAAAATTAAGAGATTGACAGAAAACATAATGTACATACCTTTAACGCTATTCACTACCTTTTCCACCATTTTTGTCCAATTATTCGCGACATCGACCTTAATTGATAGTAAAGTTCTACACGCAACGATCAAGAACAAAAAAAACATAGAACGATATTAGAAGTATATGATACGAACCTGTAACTTAATCTAGAACGGAAAAAAAAATGGATGCAGTGTCTTGATCCTTCTTGTGCTTAGGTGCCATGGTAACAAAACCTGTTATTTGTGATAAATTAGTTGATTAACTGTCAAGAAGAAGGCAACATGATATGAGTATTAATACTTGATTATATGCATTTATTTTAGCAAGTAAATCTTGGGATTTTTTTATGTAATACAAACTTTCCGTTTTTTGTTGGATTAATCGTTTATGTCACGTACGCATGGCATGTCTAGAGTTTAGTTTAATAAGTCTTTTTGGTCTATATTCTACATATGCATGGAGTATAGACATGTAAGTGATACTTTGAAATGGTATTATAGGTTAACCGTGTATTATGGTAGTGTACTAGAAGAGTGGGTCACATTTGTCCGGTTCTTTAGGATAGATTAGCAGTTTATTTGTTGCTTTATGATCCCATGTAAGGCTATATATAGGCGTCCTTTCTATGAATAAATATTAGTAGTTTTTCTTACATCACAGTAACTTGTGAGTGTGAGTGTCTATTTGAAATCTTCATTTGGTATCAAGAGCTTCGTTCGATTAAAGGCGGGTTTGAGAGTCGGTTCCAAGTAAAGGTGTAGCCCTTTGGGGCGAACACAGAAGGGAACCGGGTTTTGTCTTTAAGGGACGTTTGTGTTGATCAGCTTCCTTGTCCTGTAAGGGTGTGAAGCTACTTGATCATTTGTTCATGTTGAAGAGACTAACCGATGGAGTGCGTGAAACGAACCGGAAAGGATCCGTCAAGCAGTTGGCCTTGGATTTTTTTCGTTTCTACATGTGTAACAGAAGTAAGTTTATAGCTTGTCGTCTTGGTCGGTGGAATAGGTCCCTGGAACCGGGTATGATCAGAACTAGGTTGTATCTTTGTGCTTGTCCTCGTGAGAGACTAACCGGGTTGCAGGAAAACGAACGGGAAGATCGGAAAAGCAGGAAGCTTTGATTCGGTTCGTTTTGCGGATGACGGAAGACGATAAAGGCGGGTGTGACCTTGTCTTCTTGATCGGTGGAAAAGTGCTCTTGGAACAAGCTTGGATGAAGAAGTTAGGGGTTGTGATCTTATGATCACAGGTTCCATCCTTGATGGCATGTTTGTGTGATTAACCGAAGGCGCGGAAAAGACGAGCGGAATGAAATCAAAGCAGGTGGCTTTGAGTTTGGTTCGTGTTGCGGGTATTAGAGAACGGAAAAGGTGGTGGTTACCTTGTTTTTTGATCGGAGTAGGAATCTACACGGAATAGCATTAATCGGCAAAGGTTATGGTGTCAAGACAAAAGGAAAAATGGCGAAGCAACAAGGTGTGAAATTATGGCGGTGAAGTTTCATCGGGTGGCTTGGACGTGGCCGGGAGAGGTGGTCGTGAGTCCCGGATAAGTCGGGTGGTAATGACGTCTCCCACGGGATGCCATGTTATATGTTTCGAGTGTTGTGAGCCGTTGAGCTAGAGACGACTTTGGATGTGACCGAGTTGGAGGTCGGGTGTCCAGGAAAAGTCGAGAGTGGGGATGGTTCGAAAGAAGGTGCTTAGGACGTGACCGAGAAGGCATAAATAAACGATTAAGGGGGTGAATGTAGTATTAATCGTTTATGTGACGTATACATGGCATGTCTAGAGTTTAGTTTAATAGTCTTTTGGTCTATTTCTACGTAATGCCATGGAGTATAGACATGTAATGATACTTTGAAATGGGTATTATAGTTGATCGAGTAAAGGTAATGTACTAATAGAGTGGGTCACATTTGTCTAGTTCTTAGGATAGATTACAGTTTTTTTTGTTGCTTGATGTTCCCAAGTAAGGCTATTTAATGGCCTCCTTCTAATGAATGACTTACAAGCATTTTTATTAGTTTTTTCTTTGATGTCTAATTGAAAATCTTTCCGTTTTTAACATATTTCATTTCCTCCTTATAATTTAACTCAAAATCATCTTCTATCAAAAAACAGGATTACTATAATCCCTTATCTTTGAATTCGATTCAAAAACCAAGACACAAATATGAATGAATAAAAAAAAAAGATAGGTATATTTTTATTTTTTTTTCATTATTGTTAATATCTTTTTTCTTTTTTTCTCTACTCTTTTACGAATCTGAGAATTTCTATTGGGGTTTGTCGCATTCAAGTGCTCTATATTTTTATTTACTAACCTATTTTATTATAAGATTGTAAAAAACATATAAATAGTTTGTTAGTAAATGAGTTCTTTGCGACACACAATGAAGGTCCCCAAACAGTGTGACATTTGCATTGTTTTTTAAGACTTTAATTTATACTTTTGAATTGAAATAAGTTCATCTTCATACATTGCTTAATTATAAAGCTCGTCTGTTATTTCTTAAACGGATGGAATGGGTCAGTGTTGTTTACACGAAATTAAACTTTTGCGAACTCGATTGTTGCCTTTCCATCATGTGCTTTCCTGAAGAAGTGCTTGACATAATCCGAGTAAAGAACATGCTTATAGACAGGTTTCTCTCCACTCTCGATCACTTCTGCCAGAGGTCCGATAATGTCACTAGGCCTTGGGTTTACAAATATGGGGACAGAAATCCTGTTATTGCTTCCATTAGCACTTACACGATGCTCAACACTTTTGTACTTGCCATTACTCATGATCTGAAGTACATCTCCAACATTGATCACCAAAGATCCGCTAAACGGAGGCACATGGATCCACTTCATTGTTTCCGTATTTCGCACATATAGCCCTCCAATATCATCTTGAAGAAGAGATGGTGAGACGTGGACATAACTCTAAATGACGCCCACACCCCACGATGTAGATTCAGGGTTAGGACATTTTGGATAGTAGTTTAGGTTAATCCTCTTTGACCCCATAAGCTTCGATTCTTTGGCTTCATCGATTTCTTTCACATTGAGTCCATTCAAAAGTATCATGAGCAGCTTTTTGACGACCAATTTTGAAAACTCTTTATCATATCCAAGCTGTGTCCTGCCGAATAAAACAAATGTACCATTTAAAACCAACTTAAATAAGCTTATAAGCTTAAAGGAAAAAAGCAGCTATATATCGACATATAATGCGTTCTCTAATAGTGCATAGCAAAAACAACATAATTTCACCTGCATACAGAAGGCCAGAGGGTTGCAGCCTCATCATCCGAGACAAAAAAGAGGCTGAGATAATCTTTCCACTCGAGAGCTTTCTCGGCTTCAGGAGTAAAACTTGTACCAAAACGTATACTATTTGTAACCGATTTTTCTTTTGAGTATTTCAGCTTTTCTTCAGCTGGCAATGCAAAAAACTTTCGGGTTGCATCTTTAACATCATCGAGAACATGATAGGGGACTCCATGGTTCACTATTTGAAAAAAGCCCCACTTGCTTGCTGCATCACATATATCTTTTGCAACATTCGGGTCATCCCAGTTGGACATATCGATAACTGGGATGGAATCTTGATTCGGTTCTTTGTTGCTACTATCAAACCTTTCTTGTGGAGGTTGAATGTATTGATTTGGTAGGGCTTTAAGTCCCAGTTCTGCTAAGCCTTTTACTCCATGACCTTTGCTCACCACAAAATCCATAATGTTGAGTGACTCTGTGCTAGTTATCGAGATCGATGGAGCCATGGTTTGAGGTGTTTGTATATGAAATGGTTTATTTTGTAATATTGATGCATTCTTTAGTCTAGTTTGTTGCTATTAATAGAAACTAGTACTCAACTTTTTTGTTCTGATTGATTCATTCTTCGTGCAGAAGAATGCATAAGCGCATGGCCACCAACCTTGTGGTTGGTTGTGGTATAAAACAATTTGATAGTTATTATGAATTTATATTAGGGGATTGATATTCTCTATATTCATTTTCATGTTTAACATGCATGATGTCTCATGGTAAAAGTGTTCAAGAGGTCTAAAATATCATTTTTTAATAACTGAAAACTACTAACTGAGAATCAATAATTTCTTGATATTATTTTAAGGATAAATCTCTTGCCCTGTCTAATATAAAAACATTATTGGATGTTAATTCATTAATCCATGTTCAGGGGTCGTTGTGTAATTAGTTTATGTTTTTAGAGTCGTGTATGTACAGTTTATAAGTTTAGGGTCCTAGATCGTCAAAATATATTACTAACCGAATAGTTAGTTATTGGTGGTTATAGGTAGTTATTTTCATGTAGTATATATAGATGTCAAAGTGTCTGTAAAAACTAACAGAATTCATTATATACAAAGTGTGAGTTTGTGTGTCGTGAGTTTTGTTCATTAGACATGTTTGATTCGAGCCAGAGATGATCCGAAGGGGCCAACAGTGGTACCAGAGCGTCAGAGGTTCGAATCAAACCCGGTGTTTCAGTTTTGTGTTTCATCAAAGGCGATCAAAGGAGTGCAACGATTCAAGAGGAATACGCTTTGCAGATTGCAAGAAACTAAACCGCAAACACCAATCAGAATGAAGAACCAGATCGGGATTAGATCCGTTCTTCAGAAAGGGTTAGGAAAACCCAAAATTCGATTTAGGAAAAATCGAATAATAAGAGACACGGTTCGATCGAGTAGAGATCGAATCAGAAAAAGTAAAAAAGAGAGAAAGAGACATACATGGTAGAGTGAAGGAGAAACCGCCGCCGTTGTGTGACTCGCCAGAAAAGAAACAGAGAAAAGGAAGAACAACCTGGTTTTTTTTAATTCAATCAGGAAGAAAATCGATTCAAAATTGGATTATTACAAGAGGAGAACAAAATCGAGGAAATAATGCCAAAAAACATAAAATCCAAGAAAGGAAAAGAGACAAGAAAAGAGAACTTACTGGTTGCGTTACAACATCAAGAGTGAAGAGGAAACCGATTGCCCTAAATTGTTGTTTGAAGACTATAGAGAAATAGAAGAAAAGAGGGCCATGGCCTTACACAGTGCAACTTGTTTGGTGGCTAAAGAACATGTGTTTTTTTTGGTTCCAAAGATAAAATGGGCAAGACTTTTTAAAAGGACTAAAGGCTTAGAGGGCCTGACATTGTTGTAATTTGAAAGACGAAGACGAGAAGACCCGTTACAACATATTCAAAGATAGAGATGATCGAGTTGAAGACATGAAGATGTTGAAGACATGGATTAATAAAATTAAAGGGGACAGCTATTAGGATTTAATTCATTAATCCCTGTTCAGGTCGTTGTTAATTAGTTTATGTGTTTTGAGTCGTGTATGTAAAGTTTATAAGTTTAGGGTCCTAGTATGTCAAGAATAAAGTTACCAACCGAATAGTTAGTTTATGGTGGTTATAGGTATTATTTTCAGTATTTAATAGATGTCAAAGTGTCTGTAAAAACTAACAGAATTCATTATATCCAAAGTGTGATTTGTTGTCGTAGTGTTTTGTTCATTAGAACATGTTTGGATTCGAGCCAGATATTAAATCCGAATGCCCAACAATCATAATTTTTATTTTTTGACACTAAGTATGCATGTGTTCTTACAACTCGAACTAACTGGTAGTAACCAGATCTATAAGTTATCCCACGTTAGAATAGTCGTTGGATCTCATGGTCTGGATGGAGGTATGCTTAGTTTCGAAAACATTAATGTAAACAAAGGAATCATTTGTGGCACTGCTGGATAATAGCATTATAGACACGTGTGCAGTAATAGCAAGGATCGATTCTACGAAATAGTTTCCTTGATTCTCGAAGGCAAATACAACATTGCAGTGTATTATACTGATGGAAAATATAAGCTAACTTAACAGGAGATAATTTTATTGTTCCTTGAACTGTGATTTTGCAAAATTTAATGCAAAAGATTTTACTGTATTAAATATTACAAACTGGACCTTAACACCAAATAAGTGTAACTAGCCTGCTGGTAAGCGCCATGTTAAGTGCACGAGAGCTCAATTAGAGAAAAGGTCAATTAGAGATTATTATTTTCTGATGGACAAATTATACTCACATATATTATAGAAGAAAAGATGACGGGATTGATGGATTTTTTTAATTAAAATTCACTCTAATGCTCAGTTTTTAATATTACTATCTTTAAGACCTCATGAAATTGTATAATTTATATAAATTACAAAATCATGACGAGCATTAAATTATCTTTTAGTACAAAACACTTTAATATACTTTTCGACAAACTCATTTAAACATAGCACCAACTAAAAAAATATACTATAACTTCAGTAATTCATAATATGCATTGCATTGATGTTCTTTTATGAAATAAGGTATGCTAGTGTAAAAAGTCAACTAGCATAAGCACTGTTCCGCTAAATAATCCATCATCAAATGTCATAAGCAAAAATAAACAAAAACATAACAAATCACTATTGATATTGATGCATAAAATCGACAACAACATGATAGACCATGAGCTGCTCTCCTCATCACTAGCATATGGATCACCACGAGGTGGATATGATGGCACATAGGTAACTAGTGGTTGATGATTGTAGCTATAACCATTTCCGTTGTTATTATGATAGCCTCCATAACCACCTTGATGATAGCCACCGTTTTGATAGCCACCCCTTTGAAAGCCACTGTATTGATAACTATTGTTTTGATACAAATTGGTTGAACACTCTCCATATTGCCAATGTAGCAGATGTGCTTCTTTTCCATTTTTCCGCAGACATTTCAGAAGTACGTTTGGTTCAATATAACCAGATACATGTACCTTTCCAGTATCATCCATTCGGAAACTTCTAACTCCTTTGATTTAACCAACCAAAAGAAAGAAGAAAAAAAACACAAAATAATCAAATCATATATATACATATATACTAATTAGGAAAATTACGAGATTGACAGAAACATAATATACATACCTTTAACGCTATTCACCACCTTTTCCACCGGTTTTATCCAATTATTCGCAACATTGACCTTGATAGTAAAGTTCTACGCGCAACGATCAAGAACAAAAAAAACATAGAACGATATTAGAAGTATATATACGAACCTGGTAACTTATCTTAGAAAGAATTGGATCTAATATTTTCTGGTA
The DNA here is from genome assembly GCA_026074375.1 of Tanacetum coccineum. Lineage (NCBI taxonomy): Eukaryota > Viridiplantae > Streptophyta > Magnoliopsida > Asterales > Asteraceae > Tanacetum > Tanacetum coccineum. The sequence goes on from BQNB010042604.1 coordinate 29,937, forward strand.
CCAAGTAACTAACCGTAAATGCAGTGTCTTGATCCTTCTTGTGCTTAGGTGCCATGGTACAAAGCTGTTTTGTGATAAATTATTTATTAAACTGTCAAGAAGAAAGGCAACATAATGCCAGGGACGGAACTTGAACACTTTTGTTGGAGGGGCTATTATATAAGGTATTCATTATACGGGGGCCAATATGTACTTTTCCTCAACATTTGGTCTAGAAATTAACTATAACTATTAGTAAAAGGGTAAATTTTGTACATAATGACAAGAAATTTGGGTGGGGGGCTACAGCCCCTCTGGTCCCTACAAACTTCCGTCCCTGATGATATGAGTATTAATACTTGATTATATGCATTCATTTTAGCAAGTAAATCTTGGGATTTTTTATGTAATACAAACTTTCCGTTTTTTGTTGGATTAATCGTTTATGTCACGTATGCATGGCATGTCTTGAGTTCAGTTTAATAAGTCTTTTTGGTCTATATTCTACGTATGCATGGAGTATAGACATGTAAGTGATACTTTGAAATGGTATTATAGGTTGACAGTGTATTATGGTAGTTCTTTGAGTGTGAATACTCAAGGAAGGTCTGGTGTAAACTGAAGCAGATCGAAGATTTATTTTCCTGTTATGTCTGATGGCAAGAAAGAAATAAAAGACTATTTACAAAGGAAATCAGAAATGCTGAGATGCTATTGGAGGTGATCATGGAGAATATTAGGCTCAAATTACACAACAACAGCAACAACAGCAACAACATACCCAATCCCGCTGAAGCGGGGTATGGGAGAGGTGAGATGTAGACAAATCCTACCCCTACCTCCAAGATAAACCCGGAAGTAAAGAGACTGCTTCCAGGGGACCTCCGGCCAGTGTACGTGTGCATAAGGGAGATGCTCAAGGGTAGAGCATGAAACAAAACCAAAGCAAACAAGCAACCAACATCATCATAAACCCGAGGCAAACAAACAAACATCAAACAAGCAAAGGGCACAAGAAAAGCAGAAAGACGGCCTAGGACGCCAACAAACAAGCATACAAGAACAAGCGCACAGGAGACCCAAGGAAAACAAGCATACAAGCACACAAGCACACCGAAGACACAAATACAAAACAATCATAACACACAAAGGGACAAACACCACGAGAGAGACACAAACCAATGCAAGATGGAACCCATAATGGGCCCACGACACAAACAAACACAAACAGAGCAAACAAGCCAGACAACAAACGACAAGAGCACAAAAGAGGAGCACATGCAGAGCAAAGGGAAACACGCAAAAGAGCCTAAAGGAGGAACCAACCCTAAAGAGGAATAAAGGAAGAACCTCCTACGAGAAAGCTAAGGGGAGCTAAACCTAGGGAGAGGCCACAAGAGGGAAAAAGGGGCTCCTATCCGCCTGAAAGCCGACTAACCTAAGAGAGAAGCAATGAGGAGCAAAACCTGAGGGTAAATCAAAAGGGCTCAAATTGATGAGCTTAAAGGTCAAATCATCTTTGCAAGTTTATGTTATGGCCACAGAATGTAATATTCCTATGAATGTGCAGAGAGGGGGTTAAAAATGAAGTTTTTATTAGTTTTTAGTAAAGTAGCATGAGTAAATGTTATAATCTTCATAGCGGAATGCTGAAAGGAGTATACATAGATATGGATGTAGTCACTACGCTAAGTGTAAAAATGTAAAGATGGCTTATGCTTTGAATTGAATGAGATTCTATAGTTGTTAGTTTGGATCATGGGCATGTTTTTATACTCTTTTGTGATGTGACTGATATATCTTTACATTTTTACAACAAAAAGAATTACAACATGTGTTGGATTAATCGTTTATGTCACATATGCATGGCATGTCTAGAGTTTAGTTTAATAAGTTTTTTTGGTCTATATTCTACGTATGCATGGAGTATAGACATGTAAGTGATACTTTGAAATGGTATTATAGGTTGACCGTGTATTATGGTAGTGTACTAGAAGAGTGGGTCACATTTGTCCGGTTCTTTAGGATAGATTAGCATTTGTTGCTTTATGTTCCCATGTAAGGCTATATATAGGCCTCCTTTCTATGAATGAATACAAGCATTTTTAGTAGTTTTCTTCCATCACAGTAACTTGTGAGTGTGAGTGTCTATTTGAAATCTTCATTTGGTATCAAGAGATTCGTTCGATTAAAGGCAGGTTTGAGATTCGGTTCCAAGTAAAGGTGTAGCCCTTTGGGGCGGACACAGAAGGGAACCGGGTTTTGTCTTTAAGGGACGTTTGTGTTGATCTGCTTCCTTGTTCATGGAAGGGGTGTGTAAGCTACCTTGATCATTTGTTTCATGTTGAAGAGACTAACCGACGGGAGTGTGTGAAACAAACAGAAAGGATCCGTCAAAGCAGGTGGCTTTGGATTTTGTTCGTTCTACATGTGTAAGAAGAAGGTAGAGTGTATAGCTTGTCTTCTTGGTCGGTGGAATAGGTCTCCTGGAATGGGTATGATCGGAATAGGGTTGTAGCTTTATGCTTGTCCGTTGTGAGAGACTAACCGGGGTTGCGGGATAAACGAACGAGAAGAGTCGGGAAAAGCAGGTAGCTTTGATTCGGTTCATTTTGTGGATGACGGAAGACGGTAAAGGCGGGTGTGACCTTGTCTTCTTGATCGGTGGAAAAGTGCTCTTGGAACAAGCTTAGATGAAGAGGTTAGGGGCTGTGATCTTATGATCACAGGTTCCATCCTTGATGACATGTTTGTGTGATTAACCGAAGGCACGGAAAAGACAAGCAGAATGAAATCAAAGCAGGTGGCTTTGAGTTTGGTTCGTGTTGCGGGTATTAGAGAACGGAAAAGGTGGTGGTTACCTTGTTTTCTTGATCGGTGGAGGAATCACACGGAATAGCATTAATCGGCAAAGGTATGGTTGTCAAGACAAGAGGAGAATGGAGAAGCAACACGGTGTGAACATTATGGCGGTGGAAGTTCAAATCGGGTGGCTTTGGACGTGGCCGGAGAGGTGGTCGTGAGTTCGGGAGAAGTCGGGATGGTAATGAACGTCTCCTACGGGATGCCATGTTATATGTTTCGAGTGTTGTGAGTGGTTGAGCTAGAGACGACTTTGGATGTGACCGAGTTGGAGGTCGGGTGTCCAGGAAAAGTCGAGAGTGGAGATGGTTTGAAAGAAGGTGCTTAGGACGTGACCGAGAAGGCATAAATAAATGATTAAGGGGGTGAATGTTGGATTAATCGTTTATGTCACGTATGCATGGCATGTCTAGAGTTTAGTTTAATAAGTTTTTTTGGTCTATATTCTACGTATGCATGGAGTATAGACATGTAAGTGATACTTTGAAATGGTATTATAGGTTGACCGTGTATTATGGTAGTGTACTAGAAGAGTGGGTCACATTTGTCCGGTTCTTTAGGATAGATTAGCAGTTTATTTGTTGCTTTATGTTCCCATGTAAGGCTATATATAGGCCTCCTTTCTATGAATGAATACAAGCATTTTTAGGGCGTGTTTGGTGTGTGCCTGTCAGTCCTGTTGGAGTGGATTCACCTCAAATAAAATTGTTTGGTAAAAAAAATAACAACTATGACACCTTTATCTATGGTCTTTTGTGATAGAGAGTAAATTGGTAGGTTTTCTGACAAAAGTATTCATATTGCTCCGAAAATTGTGACACATTTTTGTCCTTAGTCACTTTTTGTAATTTTTTTTATATATCTATCACATTTAGTGGGCCATGTCTACAAAGTATATATATTTTAATTTAAAATAATACTAAATTTTGAGTTAATACTTTTACTTTTTATTTATAAAACAAATATTATTTTATACTATCAATACTTTCTCTTTCCTACTTTTCTATCAAACCAAAACCAAAACCAAATCCTATACCAAACTCGCCTACATACCAAACGCACCCTTAGTAGTTTTCTTCCATCACAGTAACTTGTGAGTATGAGTGTCTATTTGAAATCTTCAACTTGCACTTTATCTAATACCTTATTTTTGAGGATCCACACAACTTAATATTCTAATAGTCGCAAAATTTTCATATGTGATTAACAAGAAATAACACGAGTGATTTGAGCGATTTTTCACACATCATCATCCCAACAACATATACCTCTAACTGAGCAACTCCATGTTCTCTTATATGAGGATTACAGCCAATATATATGTACTCTTATATCAACATATAACATAAAGCAATCAAACTTTGGTCTTATACTTGTTGTAAAAGAGCTATCTTAATTTGTTGAAGTGTTTCTCTTTAAAAACGCCACCCCGGCCAAGCCAAATGTACCTAACATTGAGTACAACAACTGCATCTAGGCCCATAAGCTCGAGAAAATGCAGGAATATTAATCCCACCATGAAATTGAACACCAAGTTTCTTACAGGTGGCAACTATAACACATTGATCGAACTTATGTGTACGTGGATTGATTTGGGTGGCAACTATAACTTCAAATGAAAAGGGTCTATCTTTTATGCATACAGCCTCTTAAACCTTGCTATTTAATGACCAAAACTCGTTACTAAAAGTGTCACGTAGGTTTTTTTGCTGATTTTACTAGGTTTTAACCTGTAGCATACAAACATTGGTGCATATAAGAACAAAACATGAAAGAAAGTGGAACACTTTTTATTTCACGTACCAAATTGTATCGTTTATGTCACGTATGCATGGCATGTCTAGAGTTTAGTTTAATAAGTTTTTTTGGTCTATATTCTACGTATGCATGGAGTATAGTGATACTTTGAAATGGTATTATAGGTTGACCGTGTATTATGGTAGTGTACTAGAAGAGTGGGTCACATTTGTCCGGTTATTTAGGATAGATTAGCAGTTTATTTGTTGCTTTATGTTCCCATGTAAGGCTATATATAGGCCTCCTTTCTATGAATGAATACAAGCATTTTTAGTAGTTTTCTTCCATCATAGTAACTTGTGAGTGTCAGTGTCTATTTGAAATCTTCAACATGCACTTCATCTAATACCTTATTTTTGAGGATCCGCATAACTTAATATTCTAATAGGCACAAAATTTTCATATGTGATGAACAAGAAATAACACGAGCGATTTGAGCGATTTTGCACACATCATCATCCCAACAACATATAGCTCTAACCGAGCAACTCCATGTACTCTTATATGAGGATTACAGCCAATATATATGTACTCTTATATCAACATATAACATAAATCAATAAAACTTTGGTCTTATACTTGCCGTAAAAGAGCTATCTTAATTTCTTGAAGTGTTTCTCTTTAAAAATGCCACCCTAACCAAGCCAAATGTACCGAACATTGAGTACAACAACCGCATCTGGGCCCATAAGCTAGAGAAATCATAGGAATATTAATCCCACCATGAGATTGAACACCAAGTTTCTTACAAGTGGCAACTATAACACATTGATCGAATTTATGTGTACGTGGATTGATTTGGGTGGCAACTATAACTTAAAATGAAAAGGGTCTATCTTTTATGCATACAGCCTCTTAAACCATGCTATTTAATGACCAAACCTCGTTACTAAAAATGTCACGTAGATTTTTTTTGCCGATTTTACTAGGTTTTAACCTGTAGCATACGAACATTGGTGCATATAAGAACAAAACATGAAAGAAAGTGGAACACTTTTTAGTTCATGTACCAAATTGTTATATTTGGAAAAGTCGGTTGCTATTTTTGGACAAAAACCCTAAAATAAACGCCATAATCAAATCCTATAAAACCTACAACACATCCTCGATCAGTCTAATTCGACTCCAATGGCTTTAACAACTAAAGATAGGAATTCGAGCCCAACTTCAGGTAATTTAAATTATTTCATTCATAATAATAGGTTGAATTTATCATCATGAGTTTTAGTCTTTAATGGTGATAATATCATGGAGTTATGTGCGGCATCTAACACTGTTCGAAAGAAAATTGGCATCTCTGCCTTTTGTAAAAGATAACTGGATTGTTTTTCTACAATTTTCTTAAAGTTATTATGTTATGTATGTCGCAATTCTAATTATAGCAACTATTCATTCTTTTTAACAGTGTTTGATCAGGAAACCTTGTATGACACAGATGAGAAAACCATGGCAATTTCTCTTCCACAAGACGTAATATTGTTTCAGATAATAACACGGGTTCCAACAAAATCTGCAATCCGTTTTAAGTGTGTCTCCAAACAATGGAACTCGTTCCTAATGTCAGATAAGTTCAAAGAGATGCACATCCGCAACCTTCTAAAAGACCCCCATCTAGAAGACCACAACCTTTTCGTTTATTCTAGAAAACCGGCAACGTTCTTCACCATCGACTGTGAATCACTGCCTAATAAGGCTCCCTGCGCCCTTTACCACAATTGCAAGCTAGTTCTCTTGACTATATGTCTTTACTAACATCTTATCATGGGCTGGTATGTTTACATATAAAAAAGAATTTTTATCAAGCCTATGATATTATATTTTGGAATCCTTTGACAACTGAGTATAAGAGGTTGTCTAAACCATCCAATCCTGATCACATGGAATGCTACACGACTTCTGGAAGAGGATACGGATTGTATTACAGCTCATGTGAAGACAACTACAAGCTTCTAGTTGTAACATATTCTGACAATGTTTACATATACTCTTTGAAATCTGACTCATGGAGAAAGTTAAACAAGATGCCCCCCTTTCTAGAAGAAGACTTCTGTTGGAGCCCAGGTTTTTTCTTGAGTGAAAATATCTATTTCCAGGGTCACAACATAGCTCAAGACTTGATAAGGTTTGACACAAAAGCTGAGATGCTCCATAAGATAGAATTTCCCCTTGAGGATAATAGATATTATCCACACTTCGCCAACACAGTTCACAAAGGGTCCATTCATTTATGTGTCAACTACAACATTTTTGGACCAATTGGATTAAAGGGCACCTGTTTCAAGCTGTGGAAGTATAATGCAGATGGAGATATGTGGAGTAAGGTGGTACCTATCAGCTCGGGCCCAACGATGATATTGGCAATATGTCTCCATTGCACTTGATGAGCAACGGAAACTGGCTCATGAGAAATTACAATGACGGTCTTATTTGTCAAGTAGAACTCAAGAAGAAGTATACTTTAGACAAAGACGGCCATGACGAATACAAATTGTATTATTCCAACGTTAGAGTGGGTTGCCCTAAAAAATACACCAAGAATTTTGTGTCACCTAATAAGTATATGAAGTAGCATCTATCACCATCATACTCTTTTAAAATGATTATCCTTCTATTTGTTTGTTTTCGTGTAGGCAAACACACATGTTTTTTCTACATGTCTAGCAAAAATAGTTCAAGACTGGTCTGTTTGGTTAACTGAAGTTTGTTTTGTTATCTTATATTGAAGTTTTAATACAAGTTTTAATCATGTAAGTTTTAAATATATACCTCCTTAAATCATGTGGTTACAGTTATATGTGATTATCCTTCTATATGCCTCTTTTAAATTACAATGCTGACCACTATGTATAATATGTTGGGTGTGTTTGATTTAGGAGCGGTGAGCATTGAACATTGAGAGTTGTGAATTTTAATGTTCGTTTGGCAAGCAGCTAGTTATGGGTTGAATCTCAAATACCGGTTATATGTCACTACTAAACATGTGATCATTCCATGAGTCTATGTATTTGAGGAAGGATCAATCGACACCCGACCCGATAAAACCCGACCCAACTTGAAAAATGATTTTTCAAAATAGCTTGAACCGAAACAAAACCGAAAGGCCTAATTTGGTTTTGCTCGGTCGGATTTCTTCAGTTATGTCAAAACGGAACCAAGTGAGCCAATATCCATAATTGGGCCTTCAGTATTTTGGTTGTTACTTTTGCGCAAACGCAATGTATTTTTCACATTTTCCAGAAAATCAAATGTCGCAAAGTTTAATTGTACAAAAACATAGCACATATAAAACGCGTGTACAATTTTTGAGTAGCAAACCAAGAGTAATGTTTTCATCTTTTCATAGTGGACCAAAAAAAACCACAAGAGTAGCTATTAAAAATTCAAAACATTATCTTTTTTTTTCAAGATGAATCAAGTGCAATGATTTCTAATAGCAAACCATAACGTTTTTTTTTTCCAGTAGTCAAAATAATCAAACCATACACAAATCCATATCCAATTAAGGGCAATGTGTGCTTGGCTTAGGAGGTTGTTGGAAAAGATGTGTGCTTGGCTGTGAAAGAATTTTTCATAAGTGGTAAAATCCTTAGAGAGGTAAATGCTACCTTTATTGCACTAATTCCTAAGATCACTACTCCTAGTAAAGTGTTTGAATTCAGGCCCATGGCATGCTGCAATGTCATTTATAAGTGCATTAATAAGTTTCTTACTAACAGAATCAAGCATGGTCTCAACAAGATTGTGAACATAAACCAAAGTGCTTTTATCCTTGGGAGGCATATACAGGATAACATTCTGCTAGCCCAAAAGCTTATGATACAGTTAAAGGTTTTTGGAAGATATTCTTATGAAGTTTAGATTCCAAGCAAAGATGGTAGAATGGATCATGGCTTGTATATCCTCTTATGCATTTTTTATGTCTGAATGGAGAGATTCATGGATATTTTTGTGACACCCCGTAAATTTAGGTGAATATTTTTACCGATTTCGTTCATTATTTTAACTTTTAAAAGTTACGTGTTAATTTGACGTTGATCCAGGTAGTTGTTCCGCGTAAAAACTAAAAATCATTATCGGAAGCATTGTGATGTTGGACTGAGCGTAGTTTACGTAAATTATAATTAATAAAGTCATTTTATGTCATATCGTGGTTTACGAATATTTAAGTTTGCAATTTTTATACTTTTGGCGTGAGTTGACGTTTTAAGCGTTTTTGATCAAACGGAACCCCGAAAACTTAGCACCTTTGCATGTAAACTTAAGATAACATATTACAAGCCTCCTTGTACAAAATTCAAAATTTCATGTCCTCCCCTAGCCCTCCAATTTTTGGTGCAAGCAAACAAAAGAAAAAGAAACAAAATTTTTAAGTCAAAAACAATATCACATGCATGCAAGACATAGAAAGTGACATCCTTGTTTTGTTCTTCACTACAAGCCAACTCTCCTTACACATCACATGTAAAGCTTGGACCACTTGAGCACTAGTGAATTTAAATTAACCTTGGAGCCAAAGAAATGGTTTTGGTCCTCCCCCTCTTGCCCTAGTTTTGGCCGAACCACATGGACCATAGGTTCATGGTTTTTCATTTTGTTAGCCACCAAAAACAATCCATAAGTCACAAAAGGTTAAACCTCAAACCCTAAATCTCACCTATATAAACCCATTGATAGAAACTTAGGTCATTTCATTCTCACTTGGCCTTACAAAATTTTCTCTCCTTCTCCCTTTTCCCTTGGTGGTTTCGGCAACAAACACAAACACAAAAACAATACATACCTTTGATTTCTAACAAGATTTACACACTCCAAACTCATTTCTAACAAGATCTAAGGTGTTTCCAAGGAAGGGTTTCATTTGATTTCAAGTGTTTTCAAGATTTATAAGTCAGGGTTTGGTTTTTATTACTTGGGTTTTCAAGATCTTCACTTCATCTTTCAAGATCTTTTGTTTCTATCTTGTTCACCATCATTTGTAAGTAAACCCTAACCTTCTTCTTTTGATTTCTTTATGTTCTTCTATATCTATTCAAGATCTATACATCCATATGTTTGTGTTATGATTTTCAAAACTTATAAAATAAGTTTTTAAAAATAATAACAATGTTGGTGAGATTGAGTGTTCTTGTGTGTTGCAACAAAGATGGTGATTGGATTAAGAATAGATTAAGTGTGGTTTTGTTGGTTGGTTTAGTAGTGAATGGGTTTAGGTTAGATTAGACACTATTGAGAAGTTTGGTTGAATTTTTGGATGCGTTTGCGAAATAGGTCCTTGCTGATCTGAATTTATAATGAGGTTGTAGGTCACTTAAAAATGTTTTCATTAGTCGAGAAGGTAGTTTTTGAATAGCTTATTTCGAATAGATAAGTTTTCATATCTCGAACACTAAAAACGGACGTAAAACGGCCGAGTTATGGCGAAATAAAACTTGAAACATTTTTCGGCAAAAATAGTTAAAATGGGTGATGATTGAATCATGAAAATGAGTTTTCGGACGTTTTCAGGATGTTTTGAGCTTTTAAAATGTTGGCGAAACAAGTAATAATGTTATTATATTAAGTTGAAACTTTTAAAAAAATTGTCACAAACTTAATGTCGGATTTCTAAAACGGGAAACTTCTAAAAATAGAAACTTTTGGTATTTATTAGTGAGACGAACTTAGAAAGCGGGCGTTTAGATTTCACTATTGCGTTTAGGGTAAATGAAATCATCATATATTAGGGGACGGTATTAACGTCCTGAAACTTAGAACTTTCCTAAAATAGAAACTTTCTAAAAATAGTAACTTTCTGAAATTAGAAACTTGTCGTAAAACATATCGCAACGTAACTATAAATCTTATACTTTCTTAGTGTCACCTTTTACAATATAAACTAAAGCACAAACACTTATGGATGTCTATTTTCGTTGAGCGTCTTATTCGATGTTTCGTATTTATTTCTCGTTTTTGAAGCGCGTCTTTTGATTAGGTCGCCGTTAGAGTTGTTCGTTATCGTTATTATCTCCGTTGAAGTTGTATCTCCTATCACTGTTATATACGTTTTGAAATCTTGTGGTCTACACTGATAATATTTGAACAAAAACCTATGAATTCATCAACTTTATGTTGACGTTTTAAGCATATTTTTCTCAGGTGCTTAGCTTGGATGTCGTTGCTTGAATTATGAGAAGTCTTTTGCCTGGACCGGTCTTTAAGAATTTATCTATGTTTTTAAATACCGTTGTTGAAACTCATTTAAGCTTCCGCATTTTAACTATTAAATCATTTGGATTGATCGATGTAAAACTTATTAATATTGTAAATTAATGCAATGGTGTTTATTTTTAAAACGTACCTTTAGAGGTCGTTTTTTATGCTTTGTATTTGAGATATTCTTGAACGTCACGCCCCGAACGCTTATTCTAACGGGACCCTATTTGGGGGTATGACAGATTGGTATCTAGAGCCAAGGTTATAGAGAACCAGGTAGTATAACTAGGTCTGGTCTATAACCAGTATGTGATCCTTACGTGATTATATGTGCTTTACATAATCTTACGTATACGTAATATGTATATGTAATATATAAGTAAGTACTAAGTATAACTAATATTACTATAATTATATTGCATTTCATTTTGCGGCACTGCATTCGATGGTTTATTCATTTAGTTTTCCTGCATCATGCATGATTGATATATAGAAATTTATATAAACTTTTGCTTGTGCAGGTTATGGGTATCTCTTCTATTTTGATTTCTTCGGATTCTTCTGAGGAGAGTGTTGGGACACCTTCTAGACGAGTTCTTTGGTTTGGTAGGATCCCTATCACTGTGCCAGCCACTACACCTACTAGTGATCCACCATTCATTCATGATAACACCTCATTGATACCTATTGAGACACCTACCATCTTACCTATTACATCCATGATACCACCTACTGCTCCTACTACACACTACACATCTTCATTCATCCACACCGACTCACCTAACGATGACACACCGGATACACCACTATCACCCACTCATGAGATACCACCCATTGAGGTTGCACCACCTACTGGTCAGATTCTACCTGCACCATTTGGTGGTCGTCGTAGACGAGTTACCATTGTTTTTCCCGAACTGCCTATTCCTCATGGTCGACCGTACCGCTACCATCCTTGTCACACCCCCAAATTGGGTCGCAGCGAAATATGAGTATCCGGGAGCGTTACTTCATAATACCATTGTACAAGACATGAGAGAACGACCTCTAAATGAGTCGTTTGAAAATGATACATTAGATTTAATAAATGTTGTTACAAAAGCTCAACGGCTTAACTTCTTCATCCTTGAAAATGTAAAGATTTTAGATCCTAACAAATATTTCCAAAATGTAATGCCTCTAAATCTTTATGCAATGACTCCAAAATGATTGACCACCAATGTATCTCTTTGCTCTTGTACCTCATTGACCTGAGAAAACATGCTTTAAAACGTCAACATAAAGTTGGTGAATTCATAGGTTTGTTATTAAAATCAGGACCGTCAGAGTTCCCGGATATGCAACCTGTGCACCCATCACAAAATGTAATTACGTTTCCCTAAGCTCATGACACTGAAGCTCGACATGTATGAATGCAATATAAATATTGCCACATTGCCCGTGATGATGTTCAACCCGAAACATCCCAAATCCGACATGGTATACATCCGTTGGTTCACTCCGTGACACCAGTGAGAGCTACTCACCCGGATGGGGATGTCAATCCCAAATAGATCTATTTATAACATTCGCGCTTACAATCCAGTAATTGACAGTTCATGATAGTGGGCTCAGTGGGTTATCGCTACTTAGGCAAACACGTAATCAAGTTAAAAATGTCCACTTGCGTCCAAAAGTGAAATCAAGTATTGTATCTCATCGTGAGACATGTAAATGAGTATGTAAACCAATTTGTAAACGAGTTGTAAATGAACATGTAATGAGTTTAAATCAACCATGTAAATGAATTTGTAAACAAGCATGTTCTCCCCCAAAAGTATATGAAAAACAAGTAAAACAGGGGGGCTATAAACTCACCTTGAAAGCAGATGAGACAAGGTGCACAAATGATCGAGCAATTAATCTACAAATATAAAGAAGGTGTAAGTTACACCTCATGAAATTAGAGATTTAATAATTTGTTTATTATTAAACTAATATACCTATTATAACGTTTTATACATAAGTGTATGAAATGACCAATTATAATAACGCCTTTAAATATATATTTGTTATATTATATGCAAACACTTATTCGTAATCGATTTGAAAAAGTACTTATAACTATATTTAGAGTAGATTATTTAGTATAACAATTTATTAGTAGTATATTCATGACAATAACTTGCATTAAAATTTAAGTGTCTTTAAAATAACATGTATGACTCTATCTATGCATGACATAAAGCATCAGGTTAAAACAATTTAAAGTTAACACTAGTTTTGAAAAGATTTTATGTGATAGAGGTCAAATATGACAACACAAGAAAGTTTAGTTTGCAAGATAATATTAAAGTACAAGGACTAAACTTATAAATAATAAAGAGTAGTATGTAACTCTTGCATGGTACGAACCATGCTTCGTTTGAAGAACACCAGCAAGAAAAACAAATTATGGACATGTAATTTGTTCTTGTTCAACCAGTTGATTATAACTTAGACACTAACTGATGTAAGTATTTCCTATATATAGAGCTCTTCATGTCAAATGAGCATTCAACGATTTGAAACCCGATTCGTCATACTAACAATAGTGATTAAATAAGATCGAATATGTTTTAGTCTACTTATAGTCTTAAACCTTCTTGTGGTAGTCTGTATATTCGCTTTCACGACAAGGATAATTTATATACTACACGAACTAGGCTTGAACTATAATATCAATATCGAAAACAAACGTGAATGTGCAGCTAAAGGTATACCTCCAAGATGATGCGAGACAAAAAGAACGAATGTAGGTACAGACGCCAAACTAAACGCGAGTACGAGAACTAGAGTTCAACGAACACCGCCATAACCCAGTACTTGCACGAATACAAATCGATGAAGTAAAACACACCAGTAACCCAACAAGAATCCCTTTATACAAAACCCTAACTCTTTTCTTGAAAACCCTTTAATATACTTGATCTTTTACTTGTAATTACCTTAGAATAAACCCTAAACCACTCTTGTATGCTTGTGAGATTATAGGAATGAAAACTATGGTTTGTTTTGTTTTGTGAAAGTTAGCCGTGAGCTAGGGAGAGAAAAGGGAGAAGTTTACTTGTGATTTTGTTTGCAAATGAAGAGTTAGGAGGTGCTTCCTTATATAGGGTAAATGGGTATGGGGTTTAGATTAAACTAAGGTGTAAGGAACACTTAGGACAAGATAGAATGTGATGGTACAATGCATGCTTGTCTAGCATGGGTAAGCCGTGGGTTTTGGTAGCTAGGGAAAGAAAAAGTGGTATTTCTACACAATGGGTAATGGATATTATAGTTTAGGTTTTATTTACACATGTTTCCTTCTAGAAGTAAGACTTGATTTTTGTTTCTTGTTCTTGCATAAAAGTGGATGGCAAGGGAGAACATATAAGAGTATTTTTGTGTGTTTTTCTAGTAGAATGAAGTGTAGGAAGTCTTGTTAGTTTATGATGTTACTAGGGTATGGTCTTTTGGTTATAGTAACTTGTTGTATGGCAATATAGGGCATGATAGATCAAACAATGTTAAGGTAAGTGTGTTTCGTGTATGTGCAGCCAAGGAAAGCAAAGAGTGAAGGTTTTTGGAGCTTGGACAAGATGTATTCCCCTTTTGTTTTATCCCTTGGTTAAAGGTTTTATTAGTTTAATAGTTAGTAGAAGTTTAATGAATTTATTCTTGTGTTTTGTGATGGTAAATTCGGCTAGAATATGTTTTTGGTTGCAAATGATATGTGTGAGTTTGTCTTACTTTATTGATCCTATTTATAGCAAATCATGAAGGGAAAATACCACTTAGATAAATTTGTCACATGGTTTTGGTTTGTTCTTGATGGTATCCGGTTATGGGGACAAAAGAGGCATGGGTTTCATGTTTTAATATTGATTTAGGGCTTATAGAGGTAGGGAACATGTTTGGTGTCTTGTAAGAACCCTTGTCTTGTGTAAGACTTGATATGACATAACCTAGCATGCTTGTTCTTGTCTCCCTTTGCTCCTTGAAACATGCCGTCTAAATGAAGAGGGTGAGGAGACAAAAATGCTTTTACTTTTGCTCCTTGATCCTTTGGTTAATGAATATTGTTGTTTAAGAGTGAGTGGGATTATGTTGATTTAATTTCCAAGCTTGTATGAGTGTGTATGCATGTATTTCGGTTCATAGCTAAGAACAAATGAAGTATTTGTAAGATTTTTGATATCATGGGTGTTAGTGGGTATTTGTTGAAGCATAGGTGGGTTAATGGTTTGCCATGCATGCAAAAATGGGTTTTTATAGCGAAACGTAGGCGATTTACGTAAGGAATAAAAATAAATAGTGTAAAGTTATAAATTATCATTCTAATAACTTTATAACACTTTCTTGACGTAAACTTTTATTTGTTTGATGCTCGATTACGTTGAACGTTGATTTTAGTTTACGCGATTTAGCTAAACGATGAAAATTTAAAGCGGACGCGTAAAAGTTTAAAATAATTATTTGAATGTTTATTGTCGTAAAAGATGTGAAAATATGAATTGTTACAGTCTCCCCGTGTTAAAAGAATTGCGTCCCGCAATTCAGTTCGAGTTTCCTTCCAGAATAGTGTTGATGAAGAGGTGTTTATACTCGTCTTAATCCTCCTAATGTGTGATAAGTAAATTTGCTATCTTAATGTGGAATCACATTGGTATGGTCTCAATTTCCTTGATGACGGTTGAACTTGTCGGCGGGTTGTCCTTCGAGAATAAAAATAGAAAATTTGATTCTTGATAAATGTTTTATGGTGACTATTTCTCAACATGGCATGGTACTTTCCTGAATTATACATAGGTGATCAGGCTATGTATATTTGAAGGCTAACGATGCTATGCTAATTTTTTTGTCAAAATAGTGTCATGATTTTATAATATTTGTGAGAGTAGTTTGTATAAATAGTTAGAGAATTTAAGTAACTTTGACGAAACTTTCACAATACATAGATTTGCTAGATAATTGAAATGGTTTAGCACAACGGAAATGAAAAATGGTACAACGGAATTTTAAAAGAGTACAACGGAAATTTCTAAAGAAATGTAGCCTATGGTAGTTCCAACTTAGGGTTCACTAGTCGAGGCAAGGAAGTCTTCCTCCTGATTTTCAATCTCATCTTCAATGTTATTAGGGTCTTGGTCGGTTTCTTCTCCTCCCAAAGCATACACCACTCCATGTGCTTTAGTATCTTCAGCTTGGTTTCCATGATTTCGATTCCTTAGCTCCGAGCAATC